>CABHPQ010162864.1:23444-36325 GCA_902168405.1 Peromyscus aztecus | reverse complement strand
GGTTGTGAGCCATCTGATTTAGGGGCTGGAACTAAACTTAAGTTCTCTGCAAGAGCAGTAAGCGCCCTTGACTGCCGAGCTGTCCCTTCCACTCCCAGGTTTCAGCTCTCAATATCATTGTGTATCAATTAAATTTCAACATGAACTTGGAAACGAAGAGACTTTCAAACCACAGGACAGTGGAAGAACGCAGGCAGAGTCGTGTTCCTGACGTCAAAGCTCGCCGAAGTCACTTGTCTGACGAATTATTGTGGGATGCTGGTTATATGCTAGCTCTGGTTAATCATCACAGCCTACAGAAGAAATTCTGATCTCTTGGAAATCTAAGGAAAAATCCCTTAATGCCACTGGCCTTTGATAAGACTCCTCATAAACGACTGGGGAAATGCAAGGCTTCTTTTTTTCCCATGGCCCTTCAGCATCACTCGGGCCAGGGACAAACCACCCTAGCACAAGTGCTAGCAGCATCTATTGTATGAAACTTCCTAGGGCTCCTTTTGTGGGTAGTCATCCAAGGAGAGGACAGGGCCTTAGCTTTGTTAAAGGATGCTAACCTCTCACATAGCAGACTCTTAAAGAAACTGGAGGCTCCCATTTGAGTCCATTCTAAGATGTAGGCACACACACACACACACACACACACACACACACACACCCCCGCCACACGCACACACCTCTTTTGGAATTTGTTGTATTAAAGCTAATGGAGGCAGACACCACAGATCTAATGGTTAGTCAATAGCCAGTCTCTCTCGATGAGTGAAGCTGAAAAAGAACTAGCAGAAATCTGAGAGAAGACGCAGAGCAAAACCAGATCTTTAAGACTTTGGAACTCCGAAGACACTACGGAGGTGAATGATATTTGCAGTACCTCTCTCCTAACACATAGGAAGCTGAGTCTTTTTATTTCTGCCTTAAACGAACCAAGTTCAGTTAACACATGACAGAAAGCTCTCACAGGGCCCACTCTGACAAAGTTGAAGTGTAGATAGGTACTTTCTGGACCCTGGAGTTTTAGACAACAGTTCTTATCAAAATGCCTCCAGCACCACCAGATTTTAGGACAGGCTTTTAATGTTTCCTGGCACTGACACACACATATACCAGCAGCACCAAAGTCATACCCACAGGGAGAGGTCTGGCTTGGCACTTACTCACGGTGCAGAAAGACATGTTCTTTCCAGTATATGTGTATTGTCATTGGTTCAAGAAAATTGCTCAGAAATCCTGACATCAACAGGCCCCTCTTCCTCCCCCACCCCCCCACCCCCCGCCTCTGCTGTATTCAGAGATACATTAGACTTTCTCATGGAATGAGAAATGATGATGGCAGCATCCAACCCAGCTACCACCCCCATGTGTCTGGTCCAAAAATGAGAACGAGGAGACCATCAATCACTCCCAGGTGGCCAGTGGTGACCCAACCATAAGCAGAGTCTCCAAGTGATGAATTATGTTTATTTCTTGACTCTCTTCTCTGACAGTTGGCCTTCTGCGATGAGTTTCGTGGGTTATAAAACCACTCCAGATGTGAGAGCAACTCAGTGTCCAGGGCTCTCAGCCTAATTAATTCAATCACAGGGTGGTGATTAAAGAGGTCAGCAGTGACCTACCAGGGAGCACCTTGTGCCTTCCCAGCAGCTGGCTTGTCCTGGGGCTGCAGCTCTTGGTGGTTTCTGCACTGGGGGAGTTGGGGGTGGCGGCGGGCAGCAGGTACTTGAGCCCTTGTTCCAGTTGTTTGTGTTGGTGACAAACAAGGCCCAGGCCACAGTTTGGTCCCCCTGGGATAATCTTTAGCTGCACATCGGAAGACTTTCCAATAGCATAAATGTTCTCACCCCTGGGACAGCCCCAGGGTTAAGGCTTTCCTTTTTATCCCCTGCTGAAGCCTGCTTCTTAGGAGGTGGGGCCTTCAGAAAGTTGCCTCTGGGAGCTTCTGCTTCCACAAGCTGTAAACTCGTGTTGCCCATAGGACCTGCTGCACACGATGTGTTTGAGGAGTAAGTGAGTTTTGCATGAATAACATTTTGGGTAGTACCTGGGATGGGGAGACTCTCAGTAGATGTTAGGTGTGACATCGTCATTAGTGCTGTTTGTACCTGCAGTGTATCTCTCAGAATTCCTAGTTGGAGGCCACAGAACCAGAGTGTATAGGTAATTTAAATAGAAAATAAATGTGTTAAAAAATGATATTGAGTATCCTGTAGAATTACTTATAGACCTAGAACATGCCATGTAGAAATCACCCTTGGCTCACAGTACCCAGCATCACCCATGAGTCTTACCCTGGGAGGAAAGCTGTGACTCCTCATCTAGCTCAGGAGACAGTAGAGTGCATGTCGGACATCTCCAGAATGGAATGGAGTACTGCTCTCTCTGGCCACCGTTGCCCTAGAGCTGGACCTTCAGAGATAATTCTGCCTTTAGAGATAATTCTTCCAAATCTCTGCTTCTTTGAGGAGCACCCCTCATTCACATATGCATGTGGAACTGCTCCATGTGATTGGCACGTCCTTGTTGATACATTACTGTTGTTGCTGTGAGAGTCTGGGAAAATACATATCTACCATTAACCAGCTTTCTAGGATAACCAGGCTTCTCCCACCCAAACCCAAAGAGGGGAGAGCCCCCCCCAAACATTAGAAGGAGGAGGAACAATGACAAAACCTGAGAAAGGATGACCAAAGGGAGGACTCTTCTTATGGGGATGAGGGTTTCCAAAGGGAGGACTCTTCTTATGGGGATGAGGGTGACCAAAGGGAGGACTGTTCTTAGAGGGATGAGGGCACATGCAAAGTTGGACTTATCCATGTTGGTGGGTGCCATGTATACAAGACTGGCCTGTGGGCAACCTGAGACTAGACTCTAGACGTGAACTCTGATGTCTTCTTCCATCCCAATGTGTGGGTACCTCTGGAGAGTCAAGAGATGGAGGTCTCCTTCACCCCAAGAGTACCTAGTGGTAGGAGGGGGCATAGCCCCCAAGGAAGAATAAGAAGAATTCAACCCAAGCAGAACAATGGGGTGTCAAGAATCAGGTCTAATGATTTGCATGCCCCCTGTGCTGTGTGAGCACTTGCTAATAAATATTAAACAGATGGCTATCGTCACTGGATCAGCCTCTGGTCACCTGTAGCTACCTGTGTGCTTGGTGGTAGGCTGTGGAGGAGGGTACCATTTCAGTGGGTGGCAAGAAACCTTACCTGGAGCACTTTGAGCTTCTGCAGAAGAAACTGTTGCAAGATCCCTCTAGATCAGAAGAGAGGGCATTAGAGACAGAAAAAAAAAAAATGGACAACAGACAAAGCATCCCAGATACTTGGACAGAAAAGTGCCCAAGGGACCACTCCAGCCAGTGGCACAGCTGTGTGGGGGGGGGGTGACGTGGAGTGAATTTTATCAACTGTGGCTGGGCCCCCACTGCTACCAGCTGACCCCTGCCATCTGGAGTCAGAAAACATTCCCAAACCTCTCCATGGGTGGTGATGTCAGGATCATAAAACCACTCCAGACAGGCAAGACCTGCCACTTGTATGGTGGCTCTGTTTGATCCATCGGAGACGCTTAGCCTTGAACAATAAGTTATATCTTCATTTATACTCACCTTTCATCACAGTTGGTTTAGAGCAGGGGAGAGCTGAAGTGAATAATGAGGCAGCTGGCTTTCTAGGAGTCCTTGGTGCCTAAGCCTCTCGGTCCTCACCACCCTCCAGGGAAGGCCAGCAGCTATTTACACGCCTCATTTGATAGATGAGGCGTCTAGGCTTCAGGAAGCTTCTATGGCTTCTCCAAGGTCACAAGGCAGCCACTAGAAGACTGATCTGAGCTTTCTCGCTTAGTCCAGTCACACTGTGGTTGTCACTGCCCTTGGGGACTTCCCTGCCCCCAGGAGACACCATACAGTGGGAAGTAGGTGGCAGGATTGAAGAAGAGAATGCATGGAGTATTCTTTGCATAGAGCAGGGCACAAAGAGCTCTCAACAATGTGACTCGTTCTTTGCTGCTCATGTCAGGCTGCTAAATGTGCAGAACCCTCACCAAGCCCCCATTAATGTAGGAAACCCCTCTGTCTTGATAGAATGCACTTACCTGCAGGCAATACTTTCTCTCCCCTCTCCTGAGCTCTGGAATGAGATTTTGGTCATTATCATATATCTTCATAAAGGACCCTTTGGCTAGTGGGGAATCAGAACTGAGCTATTCTAGTCCTAATTCAGCCCAACTTAGACCCACCTAACATCAAAGAGAGCTTTTATTGCCGTCTAGCATTTCCATGATATTCCAAGACCCTTGCACCTGTCCCGCACCCCCCATCCTTCTCTAACCATGCTGACCCAGTACCTCTCCCTCGCCTGCCTCATTCCCACCCTCCCAACCCCACAGAGCAGTTGAGAAAGCAAGCCTGTTTCCTAAATGAGACGCCACATAAGACCTACTGGTAACTCAAGAATGCAAGGTCTACGTGGGAAGGCAGGTCAGGCAGAATTTCAATCCCCATGGTGATCCTGGATTCTAGGCTTACACACAGCAAAGATTCCATGTCAAAGGGCTACTGCAGAAACCTCCCCTAAAGTCGAGGCTGGTGTTATTAGGAGGAAATGCAGAGCATAGAGGATCCTAACCCTGTACAACTTCATTAGAAGGCTGAGCCCAAGTAAATAAGACGTACAGTATGAGAAAAGCCCTTTCCCACCACGCTTCCTTACTGTAGCCGTTGATCATGCAGTGGGCCCTGGACACAGTAATCAGTATTTTATGAACTGTCTTTCCCTCAAAGGCTCTTTTTCTTCCTCCAGTTTGCTCAAAATAAGAATTTAATTAAACTCTGGGTTTTTCCTGCCACTACCTCTTAAAACAGTGAAATAGTGTTAGAGGTTCAGGGCTGTGCAGAAATGACTTCATCTGGTGCTTCAGAGACACTGAGTTACAATGGCCCCTCTTAGGGACAGAAGCTAACACAGTACCTTCTGGAGGACTCAGTGTAAAGGCTTTGACGGCAATAACCACACAAATCATCTTGCCGTGTACACAACCCATGGCAAGTGGCCTAAGACTCATCATGTGCTTGTTTCATAGCTAAGATCACACGTCAGTGTCTTAGATATGTCCTATAAGGTAGATCCTCTTACAGGACATACTTTAGACGTGGGAAAACTAAGCTTAAAGCAGTTTAAGCACCTGGTCCTGGGTAGGAAGGAAGGAAGCCAGAGTTCACGTCCAGTCTCTGTCTCTCATTGCTAAGTACCTACTGCTGTGGCCTCTGCCTTTTAAGGATGAAGGTTGATTGATGATGGGCCAAAGCAACATGTGAGTCTAAAAAGCTTTTAAGGTCAGTTTGAAGGTTAGCGCTTCAAGCTCCTCCGCAGAGGAAGAAGTAGTGAGAGAGTCTAGGCTTCCGTGGGTGGACAGTACTATGGCATTCAGCCGATGGATTGGGGAACTCAGGTGATGAATCTGGCCTTTGCATCCTTAAATACCTCGGAAGGTCACATTAGCACAGAAACCCTGACGCTGCCCGGAGAGCTCGGTCCTCCCGGTTGGCAAACATTAGCTGGTTGAAATACTTGCTGATGGAAATACCAATAGCACGCTGACCAAAAGTTCAGACCGGTTTCGAAAGGTCATCTCGGCCGACCAAGCAAGTAGTTCAAGTTTGCCTCTTGTTTGTCTCTGGTGAGAGTCTTGGCCGTAGCCCCCAACTTTAGTCCTCTTTCAAGCTGTGATCAAGTGACAGGAGTTGACTTGAGACTGTGACACAGGTGTACAGTGGTTAGCAACTCTCCTTTCAGCTGGGCCGGGACTGCAGATAGATGTCTGCCCTACAGCAGCGGTCCCCGAAGAGGGAGTTAGCGCATTGTACGGATCCCCTGGAACACCATCTGAGTCCTGGAAGCATCTTCAGTACTTCCTGGACACACCCCTTGAGTGTAAGGCGAAGCCTATATAGTATTAGTCTGTTGAAGGGCCCAGACCCCCCTCATTCTGTATATGTCCATCACCCATCCACTTAGGGCCCTAGAAACTAGCTTCAGACCTCTCCCGTGCCCCAGATTTAATGAGATTGCTCTGACATCTCAATTGTCTTTTATTTTCCCATTTGTCTCTGCTCTGCTGTTGATCCTCAGTCTCGCCCTATCACCGACTTCCTGGCCTTTCCCAACCATCATAGCTTCCAAACTTCGGGAGAGCAGCCTTTCTCAGATCCGCTTCTAACCTTGGCCTGACCCCAAATGTAGTCTTCTTTGTGCGTCCCTGCCCACCTTCAGCTTAAGGAGGGTGTACATTCTTCTGCGGTCTGGCCTGATTCTAGCTGATTCTTCATCATCCTGGTGTGCATGGTCACTCTGCTTCATTTTTCACGCTCATTCTTCACACTGTCTCTCCTTCTCTTCCCTTCCTTTGCTTCTTCTCTGATACCAAAGCGCTTGGTACTCCCAGGCTGGCTCGTGTAGCCTGATACCTCCGTACTGTCTTCTCTGCCAATAACATTACAGCTCAGAAGACACTCACAGACATCCAGTGACGTCAGCCAACTTCCAGAACCCTAGGCCTATGCTCCTCAGTGATCACTGTGCCCAGGGCCGAGTTCCTGAGCATCCGTAGGCTAGTGGTCATCTCTCCAGTGATCGTGCGGTACATGGTCATTGCTCCAGCCTGGACCAGGTGGGGATTGGCAGCCTCTGCAAGGCCGCTGCTCGTCCCACTGGCTCTGACCCATGGTGAGTGACTGGAAGTGTCCTAGCACAGCTATTTGGGGCCCTTCACAGGCTGTCCTTGTGCACACTGTCCACCAGCCCACCACTGGTCACTCTTCCCTTTCTTGTTACATGGAAGCATCCCATTCGACCGCTAACAGATCATTCTTCATACATTTTTTGTTTTTCTTACAGAAATCTACACCTGGAAATTTTTTGGAAAATGGCAGGATATAAATGTTATTCTTAACATTTCTTTTCCCCCCCCTCTTCCCCCCCCACCCCGCTTTTTCCTTCCCTCATTGTCTCTCTTCTTAAAACATAACAAGAGTTCCCTTAAAGCAGGATTTATTGTACTTTTACAACCGAAAAGGGAATACTGCTTACCAGCGTGACTGGCGGAAAATTTCCAAGCTGTACAGTTCACTGGTTTATATTACCTAATAGAGAGATAAATAAGCCATGATTCTTCTTAAGGACTGGCTTTTAATTAGATTTTTAATGGATACTCTTTGACTTCCCCAAGCATAAGTACTGCTGTATTAGCTCATTATTGTGATTAAAAGCAGCCAATAATGATCATAGCTAAATAATTTTCCTCGAGTGTTCTTGCTCAGTGTGATGCCCTGAGTGCTGGCGGCAGCTGGCCTGAGCGTGCTTTTTTCCCCCCACTGGTTGCACTTCAGAGCTGCTGGTGAGAGTCCGAGCTGGGAAGCCTGCAGGTGCAGAAAGTGCCTGACCCTCCGAGCCAAGCTGTGTGTTTGTGTGATGCTACTTAAAAGACAACCCACTTCTTTTTCTCTGAAGTCTGAGGTTACTAGAAAGTGTAACCCAACTGGAATATTTCCGGAAGTGTAGTTTCGTCACTGGTTGGGATGTAAGTTGAAAAAGTCGAGTACCTGGATGTCTGTGAGCTTGCATCCTGCTGGCTAGGAGGCTCACTGGTCTGAGGTAGAACCTGTGACCTTCTTTCTGCCTTCTGAGACTTGGGGTTTATAGGCCAATGGCTTATTCCAGGAGGCCCATAACTCATATAGGGTGATAATCTTTGCTTTTTCCCCTTATGTTCATACACATGTGTTTGTGTATGTACAAGTTCACTTCTGGCTATGGCTGTACATACAAGTGGAAGACAGAGGTCACTTTAAGGTGTAGATTCCCAGGAACTGTCCACCCTCTTTTGTTTGAGACAGAGTCTCTCACTGGCCTGGGATTTGCTAACTAGGCTATGATGGCTGGCCAGCCGGCTCCAAGAATCTTCCTGTCGATGTTTCTCCAGTACTGGGGTTACAAATTATGCACTACCACATGTGGCTTTTTAACAAGCATAGTGGGGATGCACCTCCGGTCCTTATGCTTGTACAGCAGGTACTTTGGGCCTGCCTCCTGGCCACTGATGGCTTTTATTAGCTCTCTCTCCTCTGTCTGTTTGGATAAACTGTAGCTCATGTACATGCACACATGCATTCACTGAAAGGATAATGTGCAAGATGGACATCTTTACAAAGATAGACCCCAAAGGAAGAAGACACCACTCATAATTACTACTAATGTTGCCTTTATTTATTTATTCTATCTTTTTTTTCAGGCATGGATTTGTATCTCTGTTATTCTTTTCAGAAATGGCATGTTGTTGTCATAGTAATATATCATGGGTGCTTTCCCATGCCATTAAATCATCTACAAAATGCTTTTTGAGATCTGCCAAGGATGCCATTACATAAATATAACCATGACTTATTAATTTCTGCCTTTTTATTGAACATTTGGACGATGTTAAGGCTTATATTATTATTGGCAACTTATCAATATATATAAAAAATTTTGAACGTACTGTGATTCTTTCCTTGGGTGAACATTGAGATACTGGTCAAAGGAAGTTGAGACTGCCGGTGCAAGGCACTGCCACACTGTCTTCTAAAAAGACTGAGCAAATGGGCAGTTAGACGAGGAAAGGACTGGTAGTTCTTCGTGGGTTTCCCAGCATGCAGGATGATTATTTTTCATTTTCTTTTGTAAGTTTCAAGGCATGGAGAATGGCCGTTGTTTTAATTTTGAATTTCCTATTTTGAAAACTGCCTCTTTCTGTACTTCGCCCACCTTGGGATGCTAATTTTAGTGTCATGTATCTTTTGAAGAATTCAGTTCTCCTTTGCCAAAGAAACAAAACTTCCTCTGACTGCCTCTAACACTTCATGCTGAAGAAAAGAGAGAGTCAACAACCCTGGGTTCAGGATTGCAGAATAAAATGGTACCACAACACAGTCTATGCTAGACAGTCAGAGTCACCCAGCAAATTTTTTGGTGAGCCTGGGTTTTATTTGTTTTACTATAGTCAACAAAGTTTAAATCCGGAGTCTACTGTTGACTAGCTTTGTGAGCATCAGCTAGGTTGTCTCACTTCTCTGAACCTCAGTTTCTCCATCTGTCCAGTGGATAATGACAGTATCCAACATGAAGGTGGCAGACATTGAGGGGTGCTGTTGTATCATCTAAGGGACTTCAGAAATTAACAGGTGCCATTTTCTGCTCTAACATGTCACTTTATAGTTGCCTTGCCTTGATGTAACTACCAGGTCTCCCCCCACACATATCTGTGTGTGTGTGGTGTATGATGTGTGTGTGGTGTGCGACTTCTCTGTCTCTATCTCTCTTTATCTTCTGTCTCTCTGTGTGTCTCTGTCTCTTCCCCCCTCTTTTTCTCTCTTTGTGTCTACCTCCTCTTTGTGTCTCAATGTCTCTGTGTCTCCTATCTCTCTGTCACTATATTTCTGTGTATGTGTCTTCGGTCTTATCTCTCATTGTCTCTGTGTGTCTCCTGTCTCTATCTCTGTCTCTCTACTATGTCTGTCTAGCTGTCATCCCCCACCTTCTGTGTGTGTGTGTGTGTGTGTGTGTGCGCGCGCGCGCGCGCGCTGTGTCTCTGTCTCTCCTGTCTCTGTGTCTGTCTCTCCCTCCCTCCTGAAGGGACAGAGGGAAAGAGGTACATGATGTTTTAGAAGATCTGCCAGCTCCTGGGGAGCTCTTGGAGATTGATAGTCTTCACCTCCACACTGGCCCAGGGCCATGGAAACAGAACTGTTCCCAGGAACCAAGGATGCCTTGGCCAGGCCAACTTGGCCTTCACATTCCCTAGCAGTAAGCAGGGTGTGTCTGATGTGGCTGAGTGCAAGGTCAAGGGAAAGGTCAAATTTAAATCAGAGTGGTTTTGATGATTGGGCCCCACTCAGAAGTATTCCCAAGAGATGCTGGCTTAGAGCCTCTGGGAACACCAGGACCCTGGCGGAAATCTCAGCTAGGCTGCTCAAGAGGAGGGAAATGGGAAATAGGCTCTTTGTGATGACGACTTCCATGTTATCCATTGAGTAGAAGACATTTCTTCTGTGCATCTTAATTCTAGCACCGTGGGTAGTAGACTGAATGATGAGAACATGTTTGGAGCTGGTGTGAAAGAGTCTTACTTCCTAATGAACACTTTCAACTCCAGAATCCTCTGAGCACAGCAGGTGGTATCTACAGGCTAAATGCTGAATCTTTCCGCCAATGTTGTATAGGACCGTTTACGATGTGAGCCATTCTCCTCTGAATTCTGATTCTTTAAGGGCCATATTAATATTTCTCACACCTCTCACAAAGCAAAAGTGTGAAGGCTAAAGTGAAGCGGTAACTACAAATGATAAAATTCATATGTCAAGCCAAGCAAATAGACTGCGTTCTAATTTACCAAATGCTGGAGAAAAGCCTGAAAAGCTCTTATTTCCCTTTTGCTAAAACAAGAATGTGGTGATATATTGTGTACCCTAATAAATTTGCCTGGGGATCACAGAAGCAGAACAACCAGCCACTAGTTCTTACCTCTACGAAATCCTCAGTCTAAAGAGAGTGAGTTCCTGTTTCCTCATGCTTTATATACCTTTCTCTGCCCAGACATCACTTCCTGGGATTAATGGCATGTGTGCTTCCCAAGCAAAAGCATGAGATCTCAAGTGCTGGGATTAAAGGTGTATGCCACCATTGCCTGACCTGTTTCCAGTGTGGCCTTGAACTCACAGAGATCCAGACGGATCACTGCCTCCCCAGTGATAGGATTAAGGGTGTGTGCCACCACTGCCTGACCTCGATGTCTAATCTGGTGGCTGGCTCTGTCCTCTGATCCTCATGCAAGTTTATTAAGGGTATTCAATATATGACCACACAAGGAGGTAGAATGAACAATTCCCTTCCCCGCCTTAAGGCTATGGCATTGTGGAAATCTATGTGAAGTGCCTAGTCTGTCACCAGTATATCCCTAGAACCTAGCTGCTATGCCTAGAATGGAATCAATATTGAAAGAAATTCCATCTCCTGGGGCATGGGTTTCAAGAGGGAATGGATCAGGCTGCTGTAGCTGTAGGCAGGCATGAGGAACAGTAACCATTGAATCAAAACCTCTTAAATACGGCAAGATACGGGTCAAACTTTGTCTCAGTCTCTTCCTAACCATGTGACTGGAGTCAGAGCACTCACCTTCCTAGCCTCTGTTGCATCTCCCTTATAAAGAGAAAATCCTGATTCTCTTTCGTGTAGCAAATGAGATCACACATCAAGAAATATTCCCATGCCATAGGGCCTGCTGCATACGGGGCCTTCACCAGTGGGGCCAGGATTGCTATTATTGGACTAAACTGCAGAGAGTCAGTTTCCATTTCAGCCACCCAAAGAGTCAAGATATGGTTTCTCAGAGCCAAGAAGTATGTGGCTGGCAAAACTTCTTTCCTCTAATCTCCTTCCCACTTCATAAGGGTCCTTCCAGGAAGCCAACGGTGAGTCCCAAGAGCTTTGAGTTTGACTGGTAAATATACGAAGATGTGTCTGCTTATTAAGAGACAGTAACAGAATGCCATTTGTGACACCGAGCAGAATGAAAGGTGTGCCCTAGCAATGGGCTGGTTTTGTAACTTAAGCTCTCCTCTTAGGAACATAATTTACCCTGCATCACATTAACCAATACGCTGTCCCAGGATAAAGAACTGCTTTTTCAAATCGTTCCATAAATCAAAAGCAGCTCTCTCTGATACATGATTTCGTGGATGATTCCAGAAATTGCGTTGTCAGAATTTATGTCGGGAGGAAATAGAGGAAATGTATCCTTAAAGAAACATTTTGCAGTCATTGTTACCACCTTTGCTTCTCCTGCTCACTGCTTCTAGTACCTTAATATAAACTTGCCGGCCGGCCGTTGGCGTGAGATGCACATTCCGGAGCTCGGGGGGCCACCTGCCTGTGTGGCTGACTTGTTATTTAAATTCCCTTTGCATTTCACAGATTTAAATACTGCTGGGGCCCCATTTATGGTGTTCACATCGCACATATAAAACTTTCACTATGATCTCCCTGTTTCCCAGGCACACAAAGGAGGAAGTCGAATGTAGCCGTAGGTGGACCGGCTCCTGGAGTGAGGAGTCCCTAGTAGGGAGGGGATAAAGACAGAGGAGAGTGTCCAAGAAACTACTGGAATGCCGCAGTGTTTGAGAGCCTCAGCTTGGAGAAAATTGCCCCTCTCCTTTCCATCAGTCAACCCTAAGGAAATGGGGATATGAAAAGGAATGAAGACATACAGACAGATGAGGGAGGGATTACTAAAAGATGCTGTCCGCTCCTGGTAGTGATCAGTGTTCCCTCCTTTCTGAGATGGAGCTAAGGCGAGGCAGAAGAGGAATTCTGTAAAGGGCAGTCAGACCCAAATGACCCCCGGAGAATGCAGACGTGATTGTCAAGGTCCTACATCTGGAGTGGCCAGTCCTATGTGCACAGCTGGTAATGGGACCTGACTGGCATTTAGCATGACCGAGGCCTCTCCTGTGGGCCTTTTCAGTCACTGAGCACTAATTGGTGCAGGTTTTATATCTGAGTTTGGGAAAGGCCAGCAAATACACCAAATGCAGTAATAAGTGCACTCTAAAACACAGTTCAAACAAGGGTCTATTACAAAATCTAGCTGGAAAAGTTTTCATTTTGAGCAAGTTTACATACACACACACACACACACACACACACACACACACACACACACACACACACAGGTCTATGTGTCAAATTAACTGCATGGGATTCTTTCCAGCATGACAGAGACTCAGACTCTGCTCAAAGCAGAAGGACAGCCTTTGTTTGTCTGGGCATTTTTCTGTCCAGAGAGCATGCGTGGGG
>CABHPQ010162864.1:0-13966 GCA_902168405.1 Peromyscus aztecus | reverse complement strand
GTTAGACTCAAACACAACCGGTGTCTCCCTTTTGGAGGAAAAGGAAGGAAACCCGTTTTCCCAGCTCAATCTGTGGACCCATTCATTCTAGAGCTGGGCTAAAAGGGAGGCTTCTTCGGTTGGGAGCCTTAGAAAAGGGTGGCCAGCTCCAGTGGCAGACCTGATTTCAGGAGAACATAGACACGATGTGGAAATCACTCTACAGGTATAACAACACTGCCTCCCCCAGCACTGATCTTACGGGGTGCTGTTCAGACAGGACTCATCCTGTACTTACTACCAAGGTGCTTTGATATCCAGACCAAATGCAAGATGCTCTCCCGTGGGCATAGGTGACTTTCAATGTGTTTACCTGGGTGGGGGGTAGTATCATGGTTCCCCACAGCACCCGCCTTTGCTTTGAAACAGAACAAGGCTACTACGGGATGGCGGGGGTGGGGGTGAGGGTGGGGGTGGTGGGTGGTGGAGAGCACTACCATGAAAGAACCCATTGAATTTGTAGGCACCAGACGGAGGTGATGATACTGTGTTTCAGCAGTGGTCTGAGAGGAAACGTAGGTGGTGTGGAAGGAAGTCCACCCTCCTTCCACTCAGAACCCAGTCCAGCCAGGGAAGACCAGGAAGTGAGATGGCTTATTTGGGCTGAGGCCTCATCAAGGCCAAGGCCAAGGAGCATGTGACCTTCCACATGTTACATGTTGTTGACAGATGTCTTTATTGATGCTCACACTCTTGGTTCTTTTTGACAGTTTCAGCCCTCCTCCTTCTGACAGTTGGAAAGCCTGTGTGGCTTAGCCCGCCTTGGCAAGCCTGGTGCTGCCCGAGGGGGTGTAGGGGGGTAACCACCTCTGTTCTTGATCTGACCTGGCTAATTGGCCCCAGGGAAGTAAATTATATAGAAAGAAGAGCTGTCTCTGACGCTGGCCGCATTCATCCCTAAGTATAGGAGACACGAAGAATGACCACAGTCGCCTTATAAATCTGTTATGGCCTCTTGGCCTCTGAGCAATAATAAATAGAAACCTCGCAGGCTGTCCTGAAGATATGAAGACGTTTTGTGAGAACATCTGGCATTCATTGACTCAGGAAAAGGAAGAAGAAGGAAAAAAAAAAAAAAAAAAACCTCATGAGCCTTGGGACAGAATTTCATTTTCTTTTCATGTTGCCATGTGGGTGAAGGAACCCTCTCCTTCTTGAGGCAAACACCGGGCGGGGTATGTGGGCTCCCTTTCAAGTTTTAAAGGGGACATAAAAATGCACATGAATTTCTGTGAAGACGCTCACTGGCCGGGGCATCTTTTTGAAGGGGCTGGGGATGTCCGGTTACTGTAATTTGCTGTCAGCGTTTCTTTTTCCCTTCTGGTCCTGTAAAGTTGGCTGGGCTCTGCCCTCTGGGGAGAAAGGGGGTCACAGATGATGCATTCTACAGGTAGGCTACTCCAACACCAGGGAGTGCGAGCCTAGAGTCTTGATTGTGTACAGTTGCTCACGCTCTCCCTCTGACGTTTCCGGTTCTGTAGAACAGCCTGGCTCGTAGCTCTAACTCCCTGAAATTTAGATTCCCATAGGAAAGTAATGGCCGATCCCTTCTGAAGGGTGGATCTTCTCCTTTCCCATGGGGTGAGCAGAAGCTCTTCTTTGATCAGTGGGTTTAAGTCAGACCAGGGCTTAGGTGGCCAAGGTGGCTTAGCATGTTAGCAAACAGTGGGGTCCCTTTTAATTTTTAAAGGGGGCTCCAGTTCTACTCTTTATGGCTTGCTTAATTATCCCAGGCCCCTGAATGGCTGTCTATTGATTCCAATTAACATGATTGACACCTCATGTGGAAGGTGAAAGCTAATCAGAGGCAGGACCCCCACGGAGATTCATTTCCTCCTTGGAGTCTATCCTGGGCTGGGGGAAACTTAAGCAGGGAACTGAAAAGCCACACCCAGAGCGCCATTTACTCTTTCATATGCAGCCCAGCAGCGGCTAGGGAGGCGGAGAGGCACTTTTTCAATGCCATTAAAAAAAAAAAAAAAACTACAACTAATTCTGTTGGTTTTCTATTCTTTCCTTTTTGTTCCTCTATATATATTTTGCGCATCTGAATTGATCCCTTGAATGTGTGAATTTTTTTTCCCTTTCTAATTCTGAAAGGCCCTTGGAGGTCGACTTTTATTATGTCTGTCACCACATTTAGAAGTTGACGTGAACTTCTGAAAACAGCCAACTTTCAGTTTCTCCTTTTTTAAATGATTCAAATGAAGATCTTGACAAGTTTCTAAAGAACACATTCAGATAAATCCAGACCTAGTAAGAGATGATAGGAAGCCAGACTCAGTAGGATAGCGGAGCCCTGGGATGACGCTGAATCGAAATAGACAACATCAAAAAAAAATAAAGCCAACAAAACAGGCCAGGGATGGCTATGCCTTGTGTCAGGTGCATGGAAACTTCTGGAAGGGGTAGGTGTGATCTGGATGTGACACCTATGCCATCGCTACCTTTCCAGTACATTCTTCCTAGTCACAGAGGAAATCTCACATTACAATTGGCAGTCAGAGCAATAAAAATAGTGTTATGGGGTTACCAAAAACAAAACAAAACAAAAATACCGTAATGGGCTGCATAGTATCCAGTTCACGGGTGGGGGGGTGGGGGGGTGGTTAGATAAATCCTCACGGTAACTGGCATTTTATTTGGCTATAAATTTCTTAAGGAAAGGCATGATGTTGATCCTCTGATTGCTTCATTCCAACAACAGTGTTTTGCATGTCAGGGACACAGGGTGGGTGCCTGTTGAATGAACAGATCTCCCTGCACAGATCCTGTAGTGGTAAAGAAACACTGAAATTCTGTTGTGCTTGGTAAATTGGTTAGAAAGAATATACAGGGAGAGGATGAATGGCTGGCTGGCTGGCTGGATAGATAATATAAGAAGTGAGATGTGACCCCATTTGGACAAACAGCCAACATACATGGACAGACAGAACTTAATGCTCACTGCCTAGAAGGAGCTTATACATTTGTGCACAAGGGAAACATTGCATCCCCAACCACTGTGTGACTCTCCTTTAGGTAGACTGGGACACTAAGTGAGAAGAAAAGATGACGTTGACATTGATCAGGATGGTCTAGCAAATTCTGGGTCACCTGATGATAGGTCTCTGCCATTACTTGGCAGGTTAGAGAAAGTGTTACCCCTTTCCTCACATGTACTTCTTCCTCATCTCCTTTGTGGAGGTTTTCCATTTACTTAGAGGGAAAAAATGGGGAAGAGAAGGGAACCCAAAGTGAACAACAGCTCAGCTCTACAGGAAGTCATCGGCTAAGCTTGACACAGGAAGGCCAGCACTTCCCTTAGAAAGATCACTTACTCACGGCTACATTTCATGGTCCAGTTAATGCCAACAACAACAAATATAAACAGTACCACAAACCGACCCTGGGAACTTCCATTGTATCTTTTTCACCCATTTCCAAACTTAGCTTTATGTCTAACAGATTTAAGGGTGTTGCTCGTCATTTGTCAACCCTAAATGCCAGTTTATATGCCTTCATGTCACTTCTTCTTACCACTACACTAAATCTTCAGACGATTAGAGCCTTCCCAGCATCCTGTGGGGTGTGGGGGGCTCTGAACTGGACCGTGTGGAGAGAAGCTAGGGAAAATGGGATGCAGCCAGTCTGGCCTTTGGAAGTCCCGCAATGCTCTCTGCATTTCACGGTACCCTTGCCTGTTCCCCACTTCTGTTGCCAATTGGCCTTTGTATTTATATCACTTTTGGGGGGGTGCGTAGGGAAAGGTATGACCCAGGAGAGGCTAATAACGTAAGGGAACAAAAGTCAAGAAAGGCATTTCTGAGCCCATAAACCTCTAGATTGATTTCTGTTACCTGCTCTGGTCATCCCAGAAACTGTAAAAGCCCTGAGAACTCCATATTTTTTGTAAGCTCCCTATCTCTTGCCATTTCAAGTCTAGTATATAACACTTGTGTCACAGTTTGGGTATCAGTCGTCTATAGGAAAATTTAAAAGCTTTGTGTTTTGACTTTGTCCTTGTATATTGAAGCCATTGGGTTTCTGTTCCAACTATGACCGTTTTCCTCTGGCCTCGAAGGGCTCGTGTGACATCGGTCTCGAGTAACATAGGAAATGGCCTGCCTCACCATGCTAGTTTCAGTGGCCTCTCATGGGCTGCTGGCCTTCCTGAGAAGATTATCTAATTTACTTAATTCAGTTTGCAGTGAACATTTCTAATGATTTTTCTAGACAGTTGAGTTAGTAGGGCAAGGGATCTGGGTTCCTCGTTTCAGGCTAGGAAACCTTCCGTAAAAAAATCCACCTTACCCACAGAGATGAAGGAGAGACACTGTATCTCTAATACCTTAACATAGTTATTATTAGCTAGGCAAAAAAATTAATGCATAATGCTGAATCGCCATGCAAGCCCAGCGCTGCATTTTATATGCAAAGACTGAAATGTCTGCACCATTTTGGGAACTTAGCAGCACTGTTGAAAGAGTCTGTAGACTAAGAAACTGCTGGGTAGACAGCCATGGTGATGGAGATGCCTAAATTCTGTTGTGTCTGGTTTGAGAACATCAATCTCCTTTTTAATTGTTGCACCTGCCTGGTCACCCCAATTAAATCTCCAGCTTCCACACTCCAGAGACAACACAGTCCTGGAGGATTGAGCCCGCCCAGCTAAAGGCACCCACCATCATATCATTGGAAAGAAGGGACATGAGACAGAAAGGCAAAACAAATGACCATGAAGCTGGGAAGGCCCCTGGGGACTACCAAACGCACTTTCCAGTAAAGATGTGAGAGGAGAGTTGGCAAGATGGCTCAGACATCAAGGCACTTGCCACCAAATCTGATATCTCGAGTACAGTCCCTCAAGAGCCGGATGGTAGGAGAGAACCAATTCCTGCAAGTCAGGCCCTGCCCTCCACATGAAAGCTACACACCTCCTAAAATCAATGTTCAAAATTTTTCAAGGATGGAAGAGTAAGGGCCCGTGTCAGAGATTGGATAGCAATGATGGGGTCACACGTTTGATCCAAAAGACATTTCAATGGCAAAAATCAATAGCCCTGGGAGACAGAGGGGAGAGACGGCCAGGGAGCATTGTCTGAGGTCTCGGCGGCTGCAGTCTGGTACCTGAGGGAGATTGTTTACCAGTCTGAGAGGAACGGAGGGTGAGAGGAAGGAGCAATGGCTTCAGGAGTGCCTAGAGGAGGCAACATGCAGTTTTGGACCTGTTGAGTTGAGTGAGCCTACAGGACAGCCAGATAGGGAGATCATATTGTTCACCTATGCATTGATGTGGGGGCTTGTTGTTGTTTT
This sequence comes from Peromyscus aztecus, assembly GCA_902168405.1. NCBI lineage: Eukaryota > Metazoa > Chordata > Mammalia > Rodentia > Cricetidae > Peromyscus > Peromyscus aztecus. The sequence continues at coordinate 8,632 of CABHPQ010162864.1, read as the reverse complement.
CACAGTTTTCTAATTTACAAATCAGCTTGAATCCTTCTTAAAGAAGTAAAGCAACTTGCAAAAATACCAAAATTAGTGTGCCTTGACTCTGGCTGAGGTACTCTCCCTCCCCCGCCCAGCAAGAACCAGAATCAAGTAAGCCAATGGTGGGTGGGGCAGTGTGGTTATAACCTCCACTGCCAAAAAGGAGTTTAGGCCTGGAGTCAGGGTCAGGGCAGAATGGGTTTGGAGGAGGGCAAGGAACTGGGAGGGTTAAGACACTTATCTCTGAGAAATCACTTTTGTTTCCAATTTCACACACATGGGGTTCATAATATTTCCAAAAGCCGGGCTCAGCACTTGAGAAAGATGGAGAGATAAGATGAGAGCCCTCCTCCATGAGAAGCTTGGGGCACCGCTGCCTTCTGCCCAGCAGATTCCCATGCTGAGAGTGTGTTTTCCGTGAGGGCCTCGTCGAGAGTGGCTTCCAACTGCGGCCCTCTGGTGGCTTTCTTCCTGCTCCTAAGTGTGCAGTCCTTTGCTAGGTCCTGATCTGCTCCAAGGTCAGCGAGAGCTGGCGGGTCTGGAAAAGTTCCCGATGTACAAAACAGGTTGTTGATCTCTCTTGTGTCTATTTTCACGATCCTGCTCCTCCCTGGCTTTTAAAACGGTGTCGAAGGACACTGTTTCTTCTGCAGTGGGTCTGATTCCGGGAACCTCACCTCCCTCCCTGTATTGATTTAGGAATGTTTCATTGCTGCAAAAATAGCGCTGTGATCTTTGGTTTTCTATGCATGCCTTTCATCTGGCGCTCACAATGTGCAGTACAGATGTTGTTCCGCCAGACCCCAGTGCCCCCTAATTTGCTTTGTGATCCCTGGCTAGTGGTGGTCCCTCTGGACACTTTCACTTCTGCCGCTCTAACTAGGCACACATAGGCTACCTAGGGGGTTGATACCCTTCAGGCACTGCCTCTTAACTCTTTGCCTCGACCTTGCCCAACAGATCCTCTTCGTCCTCCGTCTTCTCTATTCTGCCTTTGTAATTCTGACTAATGAAGTAAGTCATTACTTCAGTCCTGCTACTTACTTCAGTCAGTCATAAATCCAGTCATTAACTCAGTATGTCTGCACTGAATGATAGATTAAGTCCTGTTTGTGTCCTGTCCCTGGAGAGAGAGAGAGCAGTGAGCAACACAAGCAGGTCGCATTCAAGAGCTTTCTTGATGGAAAGCGAGAATAAAGCTTGGGCTGGTGGATGCCGAGTTGGGAGCAAGTGTGAGGTTTCATGGGAAGAAAAATAGAGGCATCTGGCTCATCGTCTTCTTTCAGCAGGGAATGCCTCCTGGAGGAGGTAAGAGCTTGCAAGGAGGCCTAACCCTGGGTGCCCTGTTTACAAGCCGCTCTACCTCAGACAAGCCACTTGGTGTGGACCTCTATGACTTTTAGGCCAGATAATTAAGATGGAACTTAGCAAAGCATGCAGTAACTGCTCAGTCCCTACTCACCCATGCACTCCAGTCAATAAATCTCTTTGCACCTACCGGTGCTCTGGAGGGTGTGGCGATGTGCACATTGGTCTTGAAAGATCAGTATTTGTAAGGAAGTAAATGGCAATCGTCTCAGCCACGTCTCCTCCGCATGGGCTGCGGACATTGACTGTCTCTGTGTATTGAAGTCTCTTTTCCTGCCAAGGGGAAGCACCAACTGAGAGAACTTTATCAGAGTAAAGGAAAGCCAGGGAGCTTGGGAAGAGCAAAGGAGGCTGGTCCCAGCTTGCTCAATTAGAGTTTAATTCTTACCTGAAATTCCAGCCACCAGGAGCGAGCCTCTTCCATACCACTCCGCTGTCACAGCAAGGTTTATTTGGCTCAACGAAGTACATGGCTGTATAAACATCCTCTGTGCTGGTGTTTCAGGGTGTGTGTGGAAATGTTGTGAAATCCTTTACATTGTAATCACCCACTGCTGCTGAGTTCTCGAAGTTTTTAGACACAAACTGCGCTGTGTTCCGATGAGCCTTTCTTTAACCATTTGTGTATCCAACTACAGTGGTTTCAGGACCCCCCAAACACACACACACTCAGAGAGAGAGAGAGACAGACAGACAGACAGAGAGACAGAGAGAGAGACAGAGAGAGACAGAGACAGAGAGAGACAGAGTAACCAAGAGACTATTAGCCGAGACCCACTGGAAACTTCAGCATGAGTCTGTCACTGGGGCTGCCTTGCCCCCCAAAAGCCTGTGCACCATGGAGATGACCTCCTGGGGTGTGGAGTGCAGAAGGCGCAGCTTCTCTAGACCTAAGCTGGGACAGTGGGTAGCTAATTGTAGACACTGTAAAACTGTAGTAGCCAGCGCCGTCCTCTGTGTCGGGGCCTGGAATTGGTACTGGGGAAGCGTGCCTCACGAGGCTCCTCTTTTGAGCAAGCCCCGCCGTTCCTCTTTCTTAGTTGCCTTCCTTTCTTGAGATACAATACAAACAGTATTCAGTTCATCGCCTTGAAATGCACGCAAAAGTCAGTGCTTTGGGGTACATTTACTGTGTGTAACAGTCACCACCGTCTAATTCCAGAGTGCCTCCGTCACTTCCCCAAGAAACCTTCTACCCATTAGAACTCCTCTTCCCGTTTACCCCTCTCCCCAACCCCTGGCAACCACAAACCTACTTTGGGGGCTTTTTGGCTTTTCATATAAATAGCATTGTGTAATTTGTGGCCTTTGGGGCCTGACTTCTTCAGCGTATGTGAAGAGTTTCCAAGGTTCATCTGGGTTGGAGCATCAGTATTCAATTCCTTTGTATGCCATTGTATGTACCGTATTTTATGTGTCTGTTCTTCAGTCAATAGGCATTTGGGTTGTTCATCCCCTTCAATTATTATGCATTTGTTGCTTTGAATATTTGCGTGTAATTTTTTGTGGATGTGTAGTTTTGATTGCCTTGGACATATACCTAGGAGTGGGATTTACTGGGTCACAGGAATTCTTTTAACTTTGAGGAATTGTCACACTGTTCTCTACAGTGGCCTCACCATCGACATTCAAACCAACAATATATGAGGGTTCCAGTGTCTCCATGTGCTTGTCAACACTTGTTACTGTCTCCTCAGCCTTGAGCATAGACATCTTAGTGCGTGTGAAGTGCTACGTGTTCACATCTGGCATTGATTTGGTCAGTCTAGGCTCTCCTCATTTTTCTCACTTGGGATAGGTGATTTAGATCTAGGCTCTAGGAGTTTTCCTATGGTGGAAAAGAAGTAGTGGTTTTTAGTAGGATGTATCAGCTGTGCTCGTATCATCCTTAAGGATGGCTTGGACAGAATGTGCACCATCCCCATCTCCACATTCAGATGTCCCTTGCTCCTATGTGTACTAATGAGAAGGCCTGAATTGGCTGAGGCATGGATAGCTGCCCACCCCCAAATCAGTTCCTGTCCTGCTGAGGTGAACAGAGAGAAAAGAGAAGGAATCCATTGCTTTCCCGTGAAGTCCCTTGATTCTCTTTATTTTTAAACCAACGAGTTAATGAAAGATACAAAGACCTCTCATTGGGAAGAAATTAAAATTAGAAGGCAGTCTCACAGAGGTTTATTCTTTAGTCTTGATCCTTTAACCTAAGCTTATGTAGACTTTCCCCAAAGGAGAATTTGAAAGGCAAGTTACCTAGTTATGCTTAACGAATTTAAGGGAATGAAGTGTTTTCATTAATTTTAGTTGCATGTTTCCATTTTCTTTATACACTGGGGCTGTGGTTTATAATTATTCTTATCACTGAATTAAATCCTGAAGGATAGCCAGCAAAAAAGCAAAATCACTCAATTTATTGTGCATACTTGGTGGGTAAACCTGTGGATACTTTGTAATTTAAAATTTTCTGGGAAGTTGGAACCACTGTGTGTCTCAGCTAGCCCAAATGAATGGGGCTGTAAGTATGACCACCACGTCCTGATTTCTAACAAGATCAGAACCAGGGAGCACAAAGCAAGCTCAGCTTTGGCTTTGAATCTGCGTGGCGCTGGGTAGCTGACTTCAGACAAGCCGATCTTTGCCTAGCATGCAATGAGGTTCTGCGAGGTAGGCTTCGGGAGCTATTTGAAAAAGTGAGGTTACGAAGGGTCAGAATGAGGATAGTGGCATTGACTGCAGACATTCAAAAGAAGGAAGCCATTAATAGTGACACAACCAATGTATCAACCCTTAAATAATAAATGCATTGCAAGTTAAACATTCATTTCATTTTTTGTAGATAATTAAACTTGTTCACTAGGGGTTTGAGAGATGAATCAGTAGTTTAATGCCCTTATTCTTGGGGAGGACCCTGGTACAGTTCCCAGCATCCACATGGCAGCTAACAATTCTCTGTAACTTCGGTTTCAAGGCATGTAAGATCATCCTTGGGCTTTTTGGGCACTGGGTATTCATGTGGTGCACACACATATATTCAGGCAAAACACTCATACTCATCAAAAAATAAGCATAAAACTTTTAAAAAAAACGTATTAATTAAACTAAGACCAGGAGCCTCATGGTGAATCTTCTTTTGTAAATGGACCAATCACTGTTGTATATCATTTATCTTATTTTTGAACAGCAGTTTTTCCTGAAATGGGGCTACATCCCTGTTTGGAATACTAAGGATTGTCGTCCCCACCCCTCACCCCCGCCCCATCTTATGCCTCTGCTTGAGCATACCTGTTTGCTTGTCTGGTTGGCAAATATTCATTACAAATTGCAGAGGCAGCAGCAAATTCCACTGGGATCCTAGGGCCTGAGCTGAGGGGAGTACCAACTCCCAGGAGACAGCAGACTGATTCCCAGATTTCACCAGTCTTGTCCTCCTCTGGGCATTTAACTGAAACCTCACACAACATTTAGGTTAAAATTCAAGGGAAAGTGCTCAAACCATGATAAGAATCTCAATTATAACCCTGGGAGAGCAGACACGTGCCACATTTGATAGAGAGGGCCCTTCTAGGACATCTGTCTTTGATAACTTTTAATGCAAAGAGTGGATCCTTTGAAATTAATTGGTCGGTACAAAGCCGTGCTTTTAATAATGCAGTGGAGAACTTTTTGTTATGTAGAGCAGCCCTTAACCAGTGCCGACTTTGAGGATTGGATTAATTTTTCATGAGTTCCTAGCGCTCTGGGCTACTGTTCCAGCATCTTCTGGTTTCTCAGGAGCTCCCCAACCCCATACACACACATTCAGGGCGATGTGTTTTAAGTGCTTCTGTATGAAAGAAGAACTGTGGCACTCCGTTTTTTTGCCTTGGGTCACAATCTGGAAGAGTGATTCTGGGGACTTTGAGAATTCTTAGGTAGACACTTACGAGCTAGAGAGACAATCTAACTTTGCTAGCAAATGTTTTTGTTTTTTTTGTTTTTTTCTTGGGCTTCCATTTTCCTTGCATCCATGTACCCTGTGTACCTACAGTATACACAGTGTCATGGACCCAGGAAGGCAAGTGGAAGGAAGCAAGCTTCACTCCTACAGAGCTGCCTTCTCTTAAACCCCGAGATTTTATGTTAAGATTGGTAGCTTATCTTGCACCACCCTTTATCACCAGGAAGGGATCCCGGGACTCTGTCATTCTTTGGCCTCTGAGTCTGATGGCTCTTCTCATCTAAGGGAAGTGGAAGATGCTACCGTCATGGTTAGCTGGCAAGCGGGGTCTGGTTTTCTGGAGCAGCTCCCTGTGTGCCCACCCACACAGACTGCATCCAATCTCCGAACACCTGTCAGCTGTAAGTGTGGAAGGGAAATACACTAGAAAATTAACTCCAACCTGCTCTTTCTTTCCCAACACTGCATCATAAGTGAATGAACTGAGGGGTGTCTGACATATATATATATATATATATATATATAAAACAATATTAGAGAAGAAAGGGAGGGAGGCAGAGAAGGAAGAAGGAAAGATATGACTGTTCTATGGTCAAAAGATCTGGTCCAAGTGTTGAGGCAACTGTAAATGAGATGCACAAGGAGGAAAGCTCTGGAAATCCTTCCCCCGAGATGAGGGAAGTGAATGTCCCATGAATCTTAGCTCTATCAGCAGTGACAACCCTCAGCGTTTCCCTCTGTGTGTCTGGTACCCTGGCCAGACTGAGATCCGGGAAATGCAAAGACAATGCCATATCTACGCCTGGTGTTCAACATACTGCCTAAACGTCGGTAAATGTTTTGTGAATGAAACTTTGAGCAAATTAATGAAAGAGCCATGTAAATTAGTCAAGCTCTCCTCTCAAAAGAAATGCTGCTAGAAAAAAAAATAATAATGGATGGGTCTGGAGAGATGGCTCAGTGGTTAAGAGCACTGGCTGCTCTTCCAGAGGTCCTGAGTTCAATTCCCAGCAACCACATGATTCATGGGATCTGAAGCTCTCTCTGGCATGCATGCAGACAGAGCACTCATACATAAATAAAGTTTTAGGAAAAAAAATGGGTGGATATCCTAGGTACGCAGAATAGATTCATAGAATGGTGCTGTACACTTTTACTAGTTTAGGCATGTAATATAGGAGATGCAGCAGTGAGTAACACTTAGAGATTATTGGTCCAATAAAGAAATTGTGGAACAGCTGAACATTTTTGCAGCCTTCTTTACATGTTGATTAACAGTACAACTATTAATCGCCACTTGCTCCAGAGTTTACCAGCTTCATATTAATGCACCAATCGTGCTTTGCAGAGGGGTGAGCAGAAGCAAGGAAGCCTGAGATTTTTAGCTCACTTTCAAGTCTGAATCAACAACAGCCCGGTGCCTGTTGGCAGGACATATCAGGTCATGATATGTATGCACAAACCCTTTTTCTCCCTTTCATTAAGGGATAATTGATTGAGGTTAGAAGATTGGAGAGTCCGGGGAGATGTTTAATCCAGTGCCATCATGGAAAGCTCGCTACATCAATATGAAGCTTCCATAGGGAGTGGGGGAGTAATTGAGATGCCACGCCAGCTGGAATCCAGATGAAGACACATTTGGAAGCTTAATCACAATCATGTTCTACACTAAATATTCATCCGTCTGTCTCCCAAAGAGGACAGGAAATTAAGCTGTCAAGGGCAGGAGGAATGAGGGCTTACTGAAAGAAGAAACCCACACCTTCGCCTTAATCTCGGAACAGGCAAGGGTGGTTTAGAAGGTGGAGGCAAAAGCCTTGACTTTGCGGTTTTATTTCCTAAGAAATTTTGAGCTGTTTATACACAATTTATCAGCTTTACAGTTACCAGAATGAACTGTTAAAGCAACTTAGTCTCCTTACTGTGGGAGAAACACGGATGGGCAATGCCATCTCAACAGAAAAATGCTTTGTTGAGCCAATATGGAGACATATTAAAGTTTTGTAAACACTCAGGAGGAGCAGGGGAATTCCTAAACAGAGCCATGGGCTGTAACTGCACGGGCCTTGATGTGCAGTGTTCCAGAAGTTAACTAAACCTTGAACATAGTCGGTAGCAATTACGTGGCATGCTCTAGGCTTCCTTCTCAATTCTGTGTTTGAATGCAAATTCCCAAGTTAAGCTCTTTGTAATTCCATCTAAAACGGTCCCTAACATCTAAATGTCATTTCAAAGAGCTGTTTGGGCAATGTCTAGCTGCCCCAAATTAAATAATTTGTCTCCTTTGAAATTCTGGTCAATGGTGTGAATCAAGCATTGGCTTTTGCTCTGAGCTGGTGAAGCTCTGTGTCGTGGTGTCACTGTGTATTTTGAGGTCGTATGAGGTAAGGTGCTTTGGTCGCAAGTAACAGAGCAGTTCCTGCTGGAGTGACGTGTACAAAGATGCCTTCTCATGTGGTCAGGGTCAGGTAGGGGAAAGTTAGGTTCCTGCTCTGCCTCCGAGATTCTCTTGATGCTCTGCCTCCTTGGTGCACTGGTCTCATGCTCCATCTCTGTACAGGATAGAAGGAATGGCCAGCACAGGGGGAGATACTGTCTCTGGGCCTTTGCCTCAGGAATGAGTAAGGTTCTCCTAGAAGTTCATCCTCAGAACTTGTCTAACCCATTCCATTATTTTATGGGCCACTTTTGATGGCCGGTGGTGATAGAACACATCCATCTCCTCTGTATAGGTATTGTCAAGTCAAGCAACCCCTTACCCGAGCCCCATTTCCATCACTAGATACCCCCGTGACCTTCAAACAGCCCAGTGAGCTTCTCTGCCCATGTTATAAAACAAGACTTTGGACTCCAGTCCCACAGGAAACTTTCAGGAATGGAAACATGGAGATAGGTATTGCTCTGTTGTCGTTACTGTGGACATGGTTTGGAGCTAGCTTGCTAATGAGCTTGTAGTCTTTTTCCTATATATAAGGAAAATACTACCTGAGTAAGAAAGCTTAGAAGCCCATATTGTTTTGTCTAGTTCAGTATAAAGTGTAATTTAATTTATATGTGCATATAGCTATTTTGTTTAAACGTATCGTATACTTGCATACACATTATATATAAACACATACGCACACACGCGTGCACACACACCCAGCCATCAGTCTCAGGGGAAATCTCCCATGCTGTCCATTGTTCCAGGAATTCTTAGTGTTCTGGTCTAGCGCTGTTGAGAGTGTCACTCACCAACTGGTGCCAGTTGGCATCCTGTGTGTTCCTGGTTTGTGAAACAGAGAGTAAACATTTTTAGTAATTTGA
>CABHPQ010162863.1:18965-47101 GCA_902168405.1 Peromyscus aztecus | reverse complement strand
TTTATGACATTCATGTTTTTAAAGAACCAGGATGTTGGTTGTAAAGTGTATAGGTTTTTACATTTTTATTTTATGAAGGTTTTTTAATATCAAATTATTTAAGGAAATTTGATGTTGTGTCTTTTCAGTCCAACAATCTGTGTGTGTATCTAAAATTAATTAATTCCATATTAATTAGTGTCATTACATACATTAATATCATTACATTAGAAATCTGCGGGTAAGTCTATGAAATATATTACTTTCACCAACCCTCTTCTCAAGTAGTTTCCTTCTCTTGTAATGTACTACTCAGCTTAAACCCATCAAGAAATAAGAAAGCTGGGTCCTGAGAGGCGACTCAACAGTTAAGAACACTTGCTGATCTTTTAGAGGACCAGAGTTTGGCTTGCAGTAACTGTATCAGGTGGCTCATTATCGCTTGTAACTACAGCTCCTGGGGATTCAACAGGACACACTCTCCTGGCATCTCCCAGCACCTGCACACATGTAACACACACACATATATACACATTAAAAAAGAATCGTTTGAAAAAGAGAAAAGCCAAGTATAGTGGCCCATGTGTAATCCCAGGCTGAGGCAGGAGGACCACCACATTTTCAGTCCCTGGACCATAATGTGTGACTCTGTCCCAAAACAAACAAACAAACGAACAAATAAACAAACAGAGATAAGAAAATAGAACAGAATTTACTTTTACTTATAAAAGGTAGATCCTAAGACCAAGCATCCTCCCCATGTACAGCAAATTTTTACAAGGTGGCACTTGCTGGTTTCAACCCAGCTCCGTGGGATCCTGTCCTTTCTTTCCTGGGTGGGGTTGTCAAGCAAAGGCCAGAATGGAGCTGTTCACATGCATGGAGGGAATTCAAAGAGGCAATGAGAGCCACAGAGGAACAAGCACTAACAAACTGTAAAGAGAATCTGACGGTCCTCGGCAGTATAAGAAGAAACCCTTCTAATCCACACGCTCACAAAATATTCACTTCATTTTCCGCCATTCATTGTACAACAGGATGTACGGAGAGCTGTGCCCAGAGCGATGTCCGGGGCAGCAGCACAGGACCACACACAGCCGTTTTTTGCCCTGGCCGGAAGTTAACTGTCTCCATTTTTTAACCCCCTGGTCCAGCTTCTTTTGTATTAAATTAAATAGAAAGACAAAAGCTGCTTTTCATACATTATGTAATCAAATTAATTCCAGCAACAGACTTGTGTCTAAATGAAACGTTTAGGAGGCAATTAGCAAAAAGGCTCATTTGGATTTATGTAAGCCAAGGGCACTCTAAAACCTTGATTTTAAAATAATTTGAAAACCTAATTGCTTTGGGAAATAATTACTTTTAAAGATACATTTGTTCTCTGTGTTTCCATAACTACTGTTGGAAAAATGTTTCAGAAAATATTTATAAAGTATAATAATGCTTTCTTTCTCTGCACAGTGATATAGAATGCATCTATCTCTCTGGGAGAGTTAATCTGAATTTTGAAACACAAATGTCCTTTTGAACACAATGGTCTTAGAAAGGCTCAGAAATCCAGCTATCATTCAGGACCCCTCTACAGGATCTGAGGTACCAAACTTTATAAAACAATCAACATTTTTCTGTGTGTGTGAATTTCTACTCTGTGCTCTGAATTTTTATATGAATTCCAGCAAAGAAAAGTATATGCATTCTTAATCCTAAATAGAACTTTTCAAAATGGAACATGTGCAAAATAATGGCCATTTCAGATAATACACATTTGTATCAAGTATCAAGCTGTGGGGAGCAGAATGCAAGACACAGCATGAAGTCCTCAGTAGAAATAACTAGATGAAGACGGGAAGAAACCGGAACAGGTCTGAAGGGATGGAGCTGGAGAGATGGCTCTGCAGTCAAGAGCACTTGCCATTCTTCTAGAGGACCCGGGTTCGGTTCTGAGCACCTGCGGCTCCCAACCTTCTTTAACTCTAGTTCAAGGGATATGATGCCCTCTCCTGGTGACCCTGGGTACTGTACACACATGGTGCACATGCATACACGCAGGCAAACATCCATATACTTAATTTTTCTTAATGAATAAATTTACAGGCTGGAGAGTTAGCTTGGTGTTAAGAGCACTGGCTGTTCTTCCAAAGGACCTGGGTTCAATTCTCAGCACCCATATGGCAGCTCACAGCTGTCTGTAAGTCCAGCTCCGGGGATCTAAGCCATATACATGCAGGCAAAACATCCATATACATAAAACATGGGAAGCAGGCTGGACCATGTCTGAGTTAAGCCCTTACATAAAGTTAAGATTCCAAGACAGAGAGATAAACGTATGCTTTCCCCCTCCCCACAAGAAAGGTCAGAGCCAGGTAGGAACCGGATAGGAGCAAAAGCAAGCAACAATGGAGGATTCCTGAGCAACTGCTGTCTTTATCAGGATGTGTGAATACGTCAAAATGCTGTCATGTGACTGGCTGTTGCTTCACTCAGAGAGGAATTGTGCGAGATACTTTCCAGCTCTTGTGAACTCGAGGGCAGGGGACAGACTGGCAGATCGGGAAGCTTTATAGCTCCAACCCTGAAGAGCAGGCCAGGTACCTGCTGCTCAAAGCAGATCTAAGGACCACGAGGAAGGGGTCTTTTCCCACCGGCTCTTGGTTCGTACTGCTGGTAGGACAAGCTAACCTGCTCACATGAGGAGAAGACCGCAAAGCCCGCAGCAGAGTCACGGCAGTGGAGGTGACATGAGACCCTGTCCCCGTGGCAGCAGTAACAGGGCTTGACAACCCCCGCCCAGGAAAAGGACAGGATCCCACGGAGCTCCGTTGAAACAACAAGCACCAGCCTGTAACTTGCTGCCCATGGGGAGGATGCCTGGTCTTAGGATCTACCTTTTCTAAACAAAAGTAAATCCTGTTCTCTTTTCTTATCTGCTTCTGATTGCTTCTTTCGGGACGCAGCCATGCATTGTGGTCCAGGGACTGAAATGTGGCTTATTGTGAGCTTTTACCACGAGTGGCTCCAGAACATGATAGCTAGTCATTGTAATTCTTCAGCTTCCGGCACCAGGCGGCACCTGCTAGTGTTAGAAGTTTGTGAACAAGGTTTGGGGGCCATGACCCTCCATCCTACAAGACAGGTTGTTACAACTCTCGAGTGGCTAGTGTTACGGCTTGTAGGCCTGAGATGCTGGAATCCGCAGCCTTTGACGATGGCTAAGCGTTACAGCCCTTGCACTATGATATCTAAGGCCTTTGGCCATGAGGCTTCCAAGCTTCCTGAAGCTCTTCTAACAGTAACGGCCCATCGATGCGCATCCTCAGCGTCTCCCACCTTCATCTCCATTAGCTTTCTGCTGTTTCTACCCAGCGGCTCTTTGGAATTCTTCAGCTGTTCCCCTTGTCAACATTAGCACTGTTGGTGCTGCTGTCACCGGGACAGCGTCTACTGTCACCTCCCCTGCTGTGACTCTCCGCTCCCACCTCTGCTGCCTTCTCCTCATGTGAGCAGGTTAGCTTGTACTATACCAGCGGTAAAAATCAAGAGTGAGGAAAAAAAAAAAAAAAACCTTGGAAGAAGCTATTTATGTCACAACACCAGAGGAGCTTCAGAAAGTGAGCCCAACAGCCTGCTGACATCCATATCTAGAAAAGGGCGTGGCAAGGGGTTTCCACAAAAATCAGAGCAGACCTTCATGCAAACAAAGGACTGTGTGCCCGACGCAAATGATGGTGTCTGCGCAAATCACAAGCCTTCTCCCGGACCAAGGGAAGTGCTCCCCTCTAGTCAGGATGTAATGGCTACAAGACAGCCAAGAGTTTGCCATTGGCAATAAACAAACAAACAAACAAACAAATAAATAAGCAAATAAATAAATAAACACATACATAAATACATAAACACATAAACAAACAAACAAACAAACAAACAAATAAATAAATAAATAAATAAATAAATAAATAAATAAATAAATAAATAAGTATCCCAGAGCGGTCTGTTTTCCAAGTAGTGGGACTTTCTGGAACTTCCTGTCATGGCAGCAGGCAGTTATGGTTGCTAGGTAGTTCCCTCACAGCACCACAGAGTGTTCGGAACAGCCAATGTTAGCATGAGAGACATCTGGCTGGCTGCTTGACATCTTTGCTCAAGGCATCTGGGACACCAGGGAGTGTTCTAACAGCTGTCAAACAGGGAGTACAGAGGCTGAGCAGAAAGCTCAGTGGTTAAAGAACAACATGTCATGTAAGTGAGAACTGGAGTTCAGATCTCCAGCACTCACATAAAAAGCCACACGGTCTGTGTGACAGCTCCCTTATAGTCCTAAGGCTCTTCAGGCAGAAACGAGTGACCCCCTACGGCAAGATGACTGGCTAGACTAGCCAAGTCTGCAAGCTCCAGCTTCAAGGGAGAGACCTTATCTCGGTAAATAGAGTCTGAGTGAGTGACATCAACTTCAACCCCCCCCCATACCTGCACACATGAAAACATGCACACACACTACACACATATGAATATGTACACACACAGAGACAGACAGACAGACACGGACACAGACACTAAGGAGTCAGATGGCCCCTTTATACAAATAAGTAACCTCAGGAGTCTTTTCTTTTTGACAATAACATTCTCCCCATCCTTTCACCCCGAGTCTACTCATTTCTCAGGAACCAGTGTTTCCAGTTCCTCTTTGTCCTCTAGCTATCGATTCTCTATCATTGTTTTGGTTCTTAATAGCCAATTACAGAGTTACTGGAAAGACCCTTGCCATCTCTCCTGACCTCAGTTTTCTCCGCTCCCATCTCTCCCGTCCACCACCCTTAGACTAATCATCTTAAAGCGCAGCATTGTTACACCACTGGACGGCAAAACCAGATCCCATAGGCTACAGTCAAATAGCCCAAGTGTGATGACGGCAAAAGCATTCAGACCTTGTGGTAAAACAAGACCTGCCTTTAGTCTGTGGAACTGCTTATGCTATGCCACCTGTCAAAGTGATTCAAACGCTGTGTATGCATGTTTCTGCACCTGCAAATGCCTGAAGTCAGGTAGTCACAGCATCTTCGTCAGCTCCTGCCCGGTACAGACCTTCGGAGAGCAGTGCTTAACCCTGTCTGTCCTAATCTCCTAATCTAACTGCACACATTAGTACTGATGCATGTGCTCTGCTCCACCGAGACTGGCGTTCTCTTGAAAGGCTGTGGTTTTTCTACCCAGTTGAGATGACCATCACAGCCAGTGCTATCCCTACTTTACATGACTCCTCCTTCAGAAGCATCACGAGGCTTGCTTCCCCTTTGAAGCCTCAGTCTTCAGTCCAAACCCACACAATCTGTCACCAGCTCCCCAGAGCTTCTGTTCTAGAAGTCCAGCCTGGAACCTAAATGTGTCATTCACGATCACATCTGTCTATTGTGTGACATGCGTACATCTTGTCTCTGTAAATGCAATCAACTTTCAGTGACGACAGAGAAGTCGCCTGTATGCGGACAGCCTCACAAATGCCCATCAAATCACAACAATGTAGGATGTTTCATAGGGAGTTAGAAACAAAGCATCTCTTAGCTTACCTACGTTTTATGTGTACAAGCATGCTTTCTTTACCAGGCACACCTAAAATTCATTAACAAGATGTTTTGATTCATTAAAACACATATTAATAAGGAGACGCCACTTCGAGTCATCTCTTCTACAAGCCAGCGGGACAAAAGGCTGGCAGAGTTAGCCACAGCGTTTGACCACAGTGAGCGTCGGTGCGTTTGCAATGTCATAAACAGGAACGCCTGCACGCTTCCAATAAAAAGAGGAAACCCACACTGTGTTCTGTCTTCTTGAATTCAAAATCCTGTTTCTCAAAGAGTAAGTTTTAGAACAAAGCATCAAGAAGATGGTTTAATTATGGCAATACAGGTTATTTGATATTGAGAATACAAAAACATTAATAAAGCCAAGTTTACTTGTGCTTAATGCAAAAGGAATTGATACCATAAATTCAAACGTCAAAAATACATTTGAAAAATCAAATTTTTCAATAAAAAAATCAAATAACAAAGCCATGGCACTCAAAGTATTTCTCCCTCCTCTTCAATTCCCCTTACAGTGATTATTTTTCAAGATAAGGACAAGTAAAAGGAAAACAGAGAAAGTGGGTCACCACAGCTATAGGTTTGGGGACTGGGGGCACAGCAAACCAGGAGTGAAATATGGAAGAAAAGTAGAATTCAGTGGAACAGCCTAAGGTGCCTCAGAGTGAGGAAACATGAGAAAAGGTACAAGATGGGTACCATGATGGGCAGTAGCTCTTCAGACTTGATAAGAAAGTAAGTCTCATTGAACAACAAACAAAAGAGCTCCAAAGACAGAACATCAAAGGAGACTTGTGGTGGCAAATGAGTGAAGGATGCTTAGAATCATGTGTCTTTGGGGTTTTCAAAGAACTCGGTACCACAACACACTCGTTAGAATAATGCTCCAAATCTTCAACAGTGATATCCATGCTGATAACGAAGGGAAGGGACTCACTCCCTTTGATAGCTAGTAGAAATGGCATAGACCTTTCCCAGCTTAGCAGAGTCTTACCACATAGCCTAGCAATTTCAATCCATGCTACTCACCAAGTGAAAACACGCTTATACAGAAACCCAAATGGAGTTGTTTAGAGCTTTATTCAAAGTTGCCGAAACATGGCAGCAATCCAGATGTCCTTCAGCACCCTACCACCCAATTCACTAACAATGTTTTGACTGATTGATTGGTTGATTGATTGATTGGGTCTAGTAACCGGGGATACCTGTTATTTACACTGGTCCAAGAATGAAGTCCTAATGTAAACTATGGTGGTAAGGATGTGTCACTGTGGGATCATCCATTCTAATCCACAGTCTCCCTGCTGCAGGAAGCTTCTATAATAAACACGAACCTGTGTGTGTGTGCACAACTATTTCTATTCAGTTCTGCTGCAAGCCTAAATTTTAAGGTCTGCATTACAAGTCTATCTGAAAAAGTTACACTGTATACAATTTCAACTATGTGACATTCAGGAAAAGCCTGGAGAGAGGAAAAGATCATTGCCAGTGGTCAAGAGGCAGGTGGGGATGTGAAGATGTTTAATGCGGTGAAGATGTATGGTGCTGTAACGGCAGCTCCTTTGGAAGTTCCCCTTTGCAGAGGCAGTTCATCCCCTCCCTTTGCCTCCATGCAAAGGTGCTAAAGAACAGCTGCATCCTGTCCTAAATCTAAATGATTTGCTGCACCTGAATGATTAAAGCGTTAAGTGCTAAATAGAACCCTTTGGCTTACAGAGTGCAGAACATGTTGCCACGTTCAGATAACACCAGGATGTACGTGGCCCCCTCTTTCATTTTGTGCAACAACTAACGTAAAGCAGAGCATATAAATTACTGTGATGTTTCAATGTCAACTGTCACGGTCCTGTCAGGAGAGGGAAGGAGGGGGGAAGGGAGAAGTAGAGAGAGGTCGATCCATGTCCTAGGTGAACATGGCCCTACCCAGCAGAGTGTGGTCTTCCTGCTCATTTTTCCTGCACTTCCTCCTCATACATATTTAAGCCCTTTTGCATTTGTGAGCTCCTCAACAGCATGATGTGGAGCGATGATGCCCTTCTATCACCGTAGGTGATAGCCCTTGAACAAACCTGGTGTCCTTCCCATCAGCTCTTATTTCCCTGGTACTAGCCTTTGAGCAGTGTGCTGATCGAGTTCAGTCTAGTAACAGGGATTGTGTTATTTACATTGGTCCAAGAGTGTAGTCTTAATGTAAACTATGGAGGTAATGATGTGTCACTGCGGGATCATCAGTTCCAATAAATG
Source organism: Peromyscus aztecus (assembly GCA_902168405.1). Taxonomy (NCBI): domain Eukaryota; kingdom Metazoa; phylum Chordata; class Mammalia; order Rodentia; family Cricetidae; genus Peromyscus; species Peromyscus aztecus. Next base: position 39,299 of record CABHPQ010162863.1, on the reverse strand, counting down.
TGTCTTCCTGCCGCACAAGAAGCTTCTATAATACACAAAAACCTGTGTGTTGAAGGGAGTGTGTCAAAACACCTGCAATTTTCATTCAGTAATGCTGCAAATCTAAAATATAGTCTACTTTAAAAATCACGCCTGAAACATAATTCCCTAGTAGTTCCCCTCCCGTGTGCAGCCTCTGGATGCTAGCAGTAGAGTTCCATTGGTCCCTGCAACAGATACAAGAATTTCCTGGAGAAAATGAACCAGCCAAAGAAAAGGTCTACCGGTCCTGGTATTTGGGTGTGTTCAGTTAAAAAGAAGATCATCTGACGACCTTCCCATTCCCACCTAAGATGTAGAAAGGTGAAAGGGGAACTGTATGCACCTGACAAATGTCAGCCTACAAAGTCATCATCATCTTCTTGAACTTGTCAGACAGCAGCCACCACAAGCTGTCAACTGCCTTTCAATATCAGAAAAGTCTCCCAGGCCAGACAGGGAATAAGCATTATGGTATATGGAGCAGAGGAAGAAAACAGACTAGACTAAAAGCAGGTAAGAAAAATTAGGTGCAATTTTGCAATGAATTGTTGGAGGTACGGCATGGGCAAGTGTCAGAATCTGAAACCTCCTGAAGAAACAGGTCCAGTCAGGGGCCGACTCTTATCCGTGTCCTCCATAAGTTTGGTGGATGATTACAAGAAAAACTTCAGATGGATCAAGACTACAGAGAACGCCTCCTAGTGGACAAGGCCGCAACGAGAGGAGAGCACACGGCTATCCAGATCCTAAAAGCCCAAACCAGGGAAGGCAGTGTGTCCTCTCCCCTCTAGTCCCATGAACCCATGACACCTGTGGAGGTCCGGAGAAGAGAAAAGTCCAAGGGCCTTTAGGCCAAGGGCAGGAATGTCATGAATACAAGTGAAAATAAAACTGATTTCAAGATTTTTGTAAAGTAACTTAAACAGATGTTAGCAAACAAGGTCTCTGTCTGGTTTTTATAAAAGATCACAGCCAAGTTCATTAATTTACAGGCTATTGATGGTTGTTTTCCTACTGCAACAATATAGCTGCATAGTCATTATCAACTATCATAAAAAATAAAAATAAATAAACCACACCTCAAAAAGAACCAGAAAAGGAGTAAACTTTCCCTGATAGTATAAAAAGGAAGGAAACAATTAGAGATAAATGGAGATTAGAAGACAATGAAATGAAGAGTTGTTTATTTTACTTAATTAACATTTTTTATTTATTTGACATGCCGATTACAGTTACCCCTCCCTCCTCTCCTTGAGTCCCCCCTTCTTCCCCTACCCCACTCCCATCTACCCCCTCCACATCCACTCCTCCTCTGTCTCCATTCAGAAAGGGGCAGGCCTCCCATGGGCTTGAACAAAGCACGGCACATCAAGTTGAGGCAGGACCCAGCTCCTCCCCCTGCATCAAGGCTGGGCAAGGTAATCCAGCATGGGGAACAGGTTCCCAAAACCCAGCTAAGCTCCAGGGAAAGGTCCAGATCTCACTGCTAGGAGACTTACAAACAGACCAAGCTACACAACTGTCATCTACATGAAGAGGCTCCCTAACTGTTGGCCAGAGTCCATGTGCTCCCATGAACTCAGGTCAGCTGACTCTGAGTTTCCCATCATGACCTTGAACCCCTGGCTCATACAATCCCTCCTCCCTTTCTTCAGAAGGATTTTCGGAGCTTGGCCGAGTGTTTGGCTGTGGATCTCTGCATTTGCTTCATCAGTTACTGGATAAAGGCTCTCTGATGACAATTAGGATAGTCACCAATCTGATTACAGTAGATGGACAGTTCAGGCACCCTCTCCACTATTGCTAGGAGTCTTAGCTGGAGTCATCCTTGTGGATTCCTGGAAGTCCCCCTGGCTCCAGGTTTCTCCATAACCCAGAAATGGCTCCTCTTCTTAAAAAGTGTCTCTTTCCTTACTCTCCCCCTCCATCTGCCCCTAACCCACATGCCCAACTCTGCCCAACCTGCTCCCTCAAATTCCCATTCTCCCACTCCCTAGACCCCAGTTTACAAGGACCTCCTCTGTTGTAGAATATTATTTTAAGGTATGTTTATGTTGCATTTGTTTAACTCTGTGAAGCTGTGTTACTGTGCCTGTCTAAAACACCTGATGGTCTAATAAAGAACTGAATTGCCATTAGCTAAGCAGAGAGAGGAGTATGCAGGGCTGGCAGGCAGAGAGAATAAATAGGAGGAGAAATCTAGGCTCCAGGAGAATGAGAGAAGAGAATGAGGAGTACATCAGGGACCAGCCACCCAGCTACAAAACCAGCACGGAGTAAGAAAGAAAGGTATACAAAAATAGAGAAAGGTAAAAGCTCAGAGACAAAAGACAGGTTAAAGTTAAGAAAAGTTGGCAAGAAATAAGCCAAGTTAAGGCCAGACATTCATAAGTAAGAATAAGCCTTTGTATGTGATTTATTTGGGAGCTGGGTGGTGGGAACAACACTCTTATATTTCCCCTTTGCAGGGAAATATATGCATCCCTCTTTGGGCTCTCCTTGGGGCTCTCTCTGGGGCTGTGGATTGTAGGTTGGTTATCCTTTACTTTACTCCTAATACCCACTTATGAGTGAGTACATACCATGTTTGTCTTTCTGGGTCTGGGTTACCTCACTCAGGATTTTTGTTGTTGTTGTTGTTGTTGTTGTTGTTTGGTTTTTTTTCTAGTTTCATCCATTTGCTTGCAAATTTCATGAGGTCATTGTATTTTAGAGCTGAGTAATACTCCATTGTGTAAATGTACCACATTTTCCTTATCCATTCTTTGGTTGAGGGGCATATAGGTTGTTTTCAGGTTCTGGCTATTATGAATAATGCTGCTATGAACATAGTTGAGCATGTATCTTTGTGGTATGATTGAACATCCTTTGAGTATATGCCCAAAAGTAGTATAGCTGGGTTTTGAGGTAGATTGATTCCCAGTTTTCTGAAAAACCACATACTGATTTCCAAAGTGGCTACACAAGTTTGCACTCCCACCAACAGTGGAGGAGTATTCCCCTTGTTCTATATCCTCTCCAACATAAGCTGTCATCTGTTGTGGGATGTTCTGTATGACAAATATGTTAATAAAGCACTGATTGGCCAGTAGCCAGACAGGAAGTATAGGCGGGACTAACAGAGAGGAGAATTGAGGGAACAGGAAGGGAGGAAGAGACTGCCTGGAGCCGCCGCGAGGAGAAGGAAGATGTAAAGTACCGGTAAGCCACGAGCCACAGGGCAAAGTATAGATGAATAGAAATGGGCTAAATATAAGAGTAAGAGCTAGACAATGATAGGCCTGAGCTAATGGCCAAGCAGTTTAAATAATGTAAGAGTCTGTGTGTTTATTTTATAATTGGGCTCCAGGACTGGTGGGAATTGTGGGACCTGGAGAGAAAAGCTCTCCAGCTACAGTCATCAGTGTTTTTGATCTTAGCCATTCTGATATATGTAAGATTACTGGTATCTCAGTCATTTTGATTTCCATTTCCCTAAGGATGGTGAACATTTCTTTAACTGTATTTTGGCCATTTGAGATTCTTCTGTTGAGAATTCTCTGTTTAGATCTGTACCCCATTTTTAATTGGATTATTTGGTATTTTGATGTTTAGTTTCTTGAGTTCTTCAGATATTTTGGAGATCAGCCCTCTGTTGAATGTGGGGTTAGTAATGATCTTTTCCCATTTGGTAGGCTGCCATTTTGGCTTATTGACAGTGTCCTTGCCTTACAGAAGTTTTTCAGTTTCAGGAGGTCCCATTTATTATTGATCTCAGTGTCTGTGCTACTGATGTTCTATTCAGAAAGTAATCTCCTGTGCCAATGTGTTCAAGACTATTTTCCACTTTCTCTTCTATCAAGTTCAGTGTAACTGGATTTATGTTGAGGACTTTGATCCACTTGGACTTGAGTTTTGTGCATGGCGACAGATATGGATCTATTTGCAATCTTCTGCATGTTGACATCCAGTTATGCCAGCACCACTTGTTGAAGATGCTTTCTTTTTTCCATAGTACTATTTTGGCTTCTTTGTCGAAAATCGTATGTTCATAGGTATGTGGATTAATGTCAGTGTCTTCGATTCCATTGGTCCATGTGTTGGTTTTTATGCCAGTACCAAGCTGTTTTTATTACTATAGCTCTATAGTAGAGCTTGAGGTCAGGGATCGTGATACCTCCAGAGGTTGCTTTATTATACAGGATTCTTTTAGCTATCCTAGGTTTTTTGTTTTTCCATATAAAGTTAAGTATTGTTCTTTCCAAGTCTGTGAAGAATTGTGTTGGAATTTTGATGGGGATTGCATTGAATCTGTAGGTTGCTTTTGGTAAGATTGCCATTTTTACTATGTTAATCTTACCTATCCATGAGCATGGGAGATCTTTCCATTTTCTGACATCTTCTTCAGTTTCTTTCCTCAAAGACTTAAAAGTTCTTGTCATACAGGTCTTTCACTTGTTTGGTTAGAGTTACCCCAAGGTATTTTATATTATTTGTGGCTATTGTAAATGGTGTTGTTTCTCTGATTTCTTTCTTAGCCTGTTTACCATTTGAATATAGGGTTTTTTTTTTTTTGAGTTAATCTTGTATCCTGCCACATTACTGAAGGTGTTTATCAGCTATAGGAGTTCCCTGGTAGAATTTTTGGGGTCACTTATGTATACTATCACATCATCTGCAATTAGTGAAAGTTTGACTTCTTCCTTTCCAATCTGTATCCCCTTGATCTCCTTTGTTGTCTTATTGCTCTGGCTAGAACTTCGAGTACTATATTGAATAAATATGGGGAGAGTGGACAGCCTTGTCTTGTTCCTGATTTTAGTGGAATCACTTTGAGTTTGTATTTAATTTGATGTTGGCTGTTGGCTTGCTGTATATTGCTTTTATTAGTTTAGGTATGTTCCTTGTATCCCTGATCTCTCCAAGATCTTTATCATGAAGGATGTTAGATTTTTGTTGAAGGCTTTTTCAGTATCTAATGAGATGATCATGTGTTCTCTTTTTTTTTTCTTTTGGTTTGTTTATATGGTGGATTACATTGACAGACTTTCATATGTCAAACCATCCCTGCATCTCTGGAATGACGCTTACCTGATCATGATGAATGATTTTTTTTAATGTGTTCTTGGATTCGGTTCGCCAGTATTTTATTGAATATTTTTACATCAATGTTCATGAGGGAGATTGGTCTGTAATTCTCTCTTTTAGTTGTATCTTTGTGTGATTTGGGAATCAGGGTAACTGTAGCCTCATAAAAGGAGTTTGGTAATGTTTCTTCTGTTTCTATTGTATGGAACAATTTGAGGGAGTACTGGTATTAGCTCTTCTTTGAAATTCTGGTAGAATTCTGCACTGAAACCATCTGGCCTTGAGTTTTTTTTTGTTTGTTTGTTTGGTTTTTTTTTTGGTTGGGAGACTTTTAATGACTGTTTATATTTCCTTAGGGGTTAAAGTTCTATATAAATGGTTTATCTGTTCTTGATTTAATTTTGGTAATGTGGTACTTATCCAGAAAATTGTCCATTTCTTTTAGAATAAAATAAAGCACACCTCAAAAAGAACCAGAAAAGGAGTAAACTTTCCCTGACAGTATGAGAAGGAAGGAAACAATTAGAAATAGATGAAATAGAGATTAGAAAACAATGAAACAAAAAGTTGTTTTTTGATTTTGTTTTCTTTTTAAAGGATCAGCTAAGGGCCTGAGAGCTAGCCTCAGGGTTAAGAGCATTCGTTGTTCTTGCAGAGGAGCTGGGTTCTGTTACCAGCACCCACAGGGCAGTTAACCCTGATCTATGACTCCTGTCTTAGAAAATCTGATACTTTCTTCTGGCTTCCATGAGCATGGCATACATGCGGTGCATAGACATATATCCAGACAAAAACAAACAAACAAACAAAAATACATAAAATAAAAATAAATCTTTAAAAATATTAAAAGGATCAACTAAATTGATTAAGACAAGAAAGGTCCCTTTTACCACTGTATTATGTGTGGTGATTAGTAATCACAGTACTGTGACAATTAATCTTGACTATCAATTTGACTGGATTAAGAGGTGCCTAGATTTATACAGCTCACCCCTGGATGCATGGGAGCCTTTCTTAAGAGGATTTCCCACAGGGGGAAGACCCACCCTAAATATTGGGAATGCTACCACACAGGCTGGGGGCCAGATGGAGTAAAAGTGGAAGAGGAACAGAGCCCACAAGCACAAGCACTCTCTGTCTCTCTCTGTGTCTCTGTGTCTCTCTGTCTCTGTCTATGTCTGTCTCTCTCTGTCTCTCTGTCTCTCTGTCTCTCTCTGTGTCTGTGTCTGTCTCTGTCTCTCTGTCTCTCTGTCTCTCTGTCTCTCTCTCTCTCTCTCTCTCTCTCCTTCCCCTGTCTTCTCCCTCCCTCACCCTCTCTATCTGCTTCCTGGCCACCATGATGTAGCTACCATTTTATTTATTTGTTTGTTTATTTTTTGTATTTATTTATTTTGCCACAGACTCCCACTGCGATGAAGCTCAGTCCAAGTGTATGGGGCCAAGCAACCATGAAGACAGGAGCCAAAGCAAAGCCTTCCTCTTTCAAGTGATTTCCTTTTCAATTAACTTGGTCACAACAATGTAAAGTCAACTACCATGAGTGCTCTATGAAGCTCATCTGAACAAGGTCATTCTGTTTTCTTAGGCAGGAAAGCATAGAAAGAAAAGTGCTCACAAGGATAGTAATCTAGTGGTTTCTTCTATTAGAACAGCGTAACACACAACTTGTGGTCATTCTTAAGGCCTTGCCAACGGGTTCTCCCACTAGTGGGAGTCTATGCCCCATGCAAAGACTGCTAACATTCCTGGGCAGATGGAAATAAAGCCACAGACGCCTTTCTTTCCCTCCTCCACTCCTCAAGACCATGTCTGTGATGATTTCAGAGATCTAAACAAGGTTGGCTCCTAACTACAAAGAAGCCAGGCAACCTCAGGAGAAAAGGAAGGCTACTTCTCTTCTCCACCTGCCAAAATAAAACACCACAACTGGGAGCATTTCCCTGAATCTCGGGCTCATAGTTGTTCGAATTGCGACAAGGAGAAGGGCCTACAAGGATCCAATCCTTTCCTTCAGGCAGGTATGGCCTCTGGTCCTCTCTCATTGCTGCCTGGTGAGCTGCTTGACGGCGCATCACCCGAGCCTGGCTGTGGCTTGGCTCACCAGCGGGGCTTTCGGAAGCCTCTCCAGACTACCCAGTCCCCACCCGCAGCACTTCTCAAGGACAGGAAGGAGAGGGAAGCACAGTGCAGTCACTTGACAGGAGGCCTTGCTGACTGCACCTCGGGACTGGAGAAGGCAGAACCGTAGTGGAAAGGGGATGGAGACAGGGCTACAGACACAGACTGCCTGCCCTCTGTGTTCAGGCAGGAAGAATAGTGCACTACCACAAATTTAGCAATGGCCATGGCAAACATTCAAACTGTGTAACGGAGATTTCCAGTTTCCTCTGGAACACCACGAAACCAAGTGTTTTCTTTAAAAAAAAATTTATAAAATATTGATTAGAGACGTTATAAATATCCTGAAATTAACTGTTTTATTCTTCCTACATCTTTACCAATACCACTGCTTCCCTGGAATGTTCTCTTCTTGTCTTGTTCAATTATTAAAAACTAGACTTGGGAAATACTATCTGTGTTATATATTTCCTGATTTCTAATCTGTGCATTGAAGAAAATTTAGAACACAAGGGAGGAAGGGGAGAATGCTACAGTTTTTTTTTTTTTTTATGAACTAAAGAGATTAGGCATGAGAGAAAAGTACTAGGAAGAATGAAAAGTCATAGTACTTGCAATCTGAGAAGATGGGAAAACAATTAGTTTTGTGATGAAAAACGTTTACTTTGGAAAGCTAACTTCATCACAATTATACAGTAACTGAATGCCAATCAAATAAAAGTTATCCAAAAGTACACTGTACTTTTTACTATGCCCATCTAACTTCCAGCCTGTATTATCACAATCCTCACTTTCTACTTTCTTTGCAAAGGAAAGTCAGAGAGATATAGAATACATAGTGACACTGGACAATACTGTCAAAATTGCGCCTGCAAAATCATGTAAAAATATTTTTAACACTGACTATAGCATCAGTTCTGTTCCCAAACAGCATTTGAACCCCAGGGAGACCCACAATATGTGGGTTCCTACAATATTTTAATATATCTCCTTTACAGTTTCTATTTAACATAAATTCTGTGCTCATACATATCTATGTCTTATTCTGTATTTGGTGCCTTTTGGTGTCTTTTCAATAATCAACTAGATATGGCATCTTACAAATAAATTTGTATTGGGCAATGGGTTAATAACTCATCAACCAACGCTTTACCTCTTTTCTTGGAAGTCCTATGTCAGGAAAAGAGAAGACTGTTAGTAATGAATACATGTGGTCAATCCTGGAGGGAGAGTAAGGGGTGCTCACCAGGAAGAGGAAGATGACTTCTGTCAAAACACATCAGCTGAGTGCAACCAGTATGGTGGGCATTCTCTACAGTTTAGGACAGGCCCCACCTTGCTCTGACCCACTACACGACTTGCTACTGAACCGAGGACCGACCTGAAGCAGAACCACCACTACACCCCTATGTGGTCCATCACAGGAGCCTCAGACTGAAGGTCATTACTGAGAACAACGGCACTGACCTGAGTGGATGGGTGAGAGGGAGAGTTATAGCGTGTTAGCTTGTTTGACCACATGACCTTGTCTAATCAAAGGACTCAATAAACAGGCTTCTCAATAAGGACTTGCATGACCGTAAAATTTAATGAGGTGACTCAGGTGGGACTCAGGTTATTTGATATAACACGTGCTGGATACTATTGAATGTGTCGAGACACCATCCTTGAAAGCCCACAGTCATCTGAGGTCCAGGTCCCCACATCCCAGTTTCTATGCCAGATATTTTGGTCCTGAGCTGAGATACAGGCTTCCGGGCTTACCCCAGGAGCTTCGGGACTTGTTTCTGGGTTACTCCGAAGCCTTCTGACCACATTCGTTGACAGCAGCTTCTACTGTACACGCTGCTGCCTGAACTTTATGTTGTCAAGTCACATATTTTTATTTCTAATCACTAACATTAGTCACCTAACCCCAAGACCAATTCTAAGATTGAACATAATTTTTATTAATGGCTTTGAGAATAAAAATCTATTTTCTATGGTTTTCTTTTTTTTCATTTCCCACTTTCACAGTGAATGTGCTTTGAAAAGAAATAATGAACATTTCACCTAGGAGCTCTTCCCTTTCCTCCCCCACCCCCCATGTGAAGCCATTATTATTAGGTTCTGTCTGTTCGGCCTCCAAAAGGCAACGTCAATCTCTGCTGCCGTCTCCACTTTCATTGCACGGAACCTAGTGCAAGTCACCAGCGTCTCTGCCAACTCACCCCTGTGCTACGATCTACTCCTCACTCAGAAACCAAACTGGCCACCAAGACATAAGCCAAGCAGAACCGCTGCTCCCAACCCCCCAACAGTTCCCCATCAACATGTACAGAGCGACAAAAGCTGGTAACGCTGGTTAGCGCTTCAGTCTTCAAAGATCTAGGAGTCTCCCTACTTTACCTAAACCTGAAGTCACTTTCACCAAATGTGTCCAACAAACAAAACCAACAAAGTGCTCACCACAGATGGGCTAGGAAGCGGCTCTAGCCGGGAACAGTCAGTATTACACAGGCTGTGTAGGCAGAAGAGGCGGGGCTTTCTGTATAACTCACCGGAAAGTTGAATTTACTGAGCTGTCCGTCCTACAGGAAGACACTCCAGTTGAATGAATTACTGAAACGAATCACAAGTATCTTCGACAGAATTCAGCATATCCCTTTTAACTCTCTCATTACTCAGGGGGTAGAGAGCCAGGGAAGGACTTCCAGTTTTAGTTCCATTACAGAGGATAAATTGGGTAGTGTGAACATTAGGGCACATTCAAAAGACATTACTAACTCGGGAGAGCCCCGAGTTTCTTAGCACATCTCTGAGAAAAGACGTGAGACTTCAATGGAGAGTTATTTAGGTCCTGGTAGCAAGAGAATCTGATGATTGACCAGAAGTCTAGACATACTTACTCTGTCCCAGGTGTTCGGTCTGCTGATGAAGGTGTGTAATTCTACACAGTCCAGTCTGTCAACTGGAGTGACAGCCCGAGCTATGATTTGTGGTACTGTTCCATTTGCACAAGTTCACGAGCTAACAGCTTGGTCTACAGAGCTGGGAAGCTAAGGTAATAAAAGATAATCAGGTCACAAGATTTGGCGTCCATGAACAGGTTAATGATCCACTGAGGTGTGGATCTAAGGGGTAAGGACGCTGTTTCTAGAGTTGGCAGTTAGAGAGGAAGCTATGCCATGTGCTTAGTATTTTTGGTTTGTGACCACTTTCCCTTTTCCTTCTCCACCACGTCATGGAGTCTCACCACGACACTAGTACCAGGTTGTTAGACTTTCTAGTCATCAGAAGTTATTAGCAAAATATATCTATTAACTCAGACCACCCAGCCTCAAGTACTTTATTACAGCAATACAAAATGAACAAAGATTCTTTATGTTTTACAGAAACTGACATAAAACTGAGTAATTGAGATTATTCACATCCCCTAGACAGTAACCTCCTACCACAGATAAACCAGGTTGGGCTATAACTGCTCCACTTCTGACTTCCAGGGCTATAGCTCTGTTAGTGTTTATCTTCCCAAAACGACAGGCACTTCCCAAACAGGTCTTTATGTGAGGACCTAAGACTAATCATGTGCTTTACCAAGGTTTTAATCTAATAACCAGGGAGATAATCCACATTCATTAGCAACTTTTGACCATTATAGAGGATGATCTTAATTTGGTGCCGGGACAGGGGGTAGTATAAGAATCATTAAGTCACTCTGTTGAGAAACGACACACTTATTCCCCCACCTCCACCCTGATGGCCACAGTCACACCTACCAGAGTGACTAAATGGGAAAAGGGGAAGAGCCACTTATTGCTTTAATAAACACAAAGATAAAATTCAGTACTTAAAAAAAACCCCAAAATTTTACAAAGCAAAAAGTTTTGAAATATGACAGCAGCATAACAAATTGAATTTTAAGGGAAGCAAGTGTGTTTTGAAATACCTTTTTCTGTTGTTTGCTACAGTGATAAACATTTTAGGTCTCAATCTGCTTCTCAGCAGGAACTACATATAGTTTAATGAAACAAACATTATGATACCCTCCCTACTGAGATAATCTCCATAGCATCATGAAAGAATTTGAAGAAGCATAATGAAGTTCTAGAAAGGAAGTTTAAAGTTAGAAGCATTCAAAGTCTGTAGGGAAAATAAGACTCACATTTAATTCAGTGACATCCTGCCTACATCCCTCTTTCAACCATCCCATATACATATGTACGTACATATTTTTTCAGAGAAGCTCATATTTGACATGGTAAACAACAAGAATTTGTGTCAGGAATTGTATTATTGATGGTCTGGTCATAGCATTATGAAAGATAACTAAAATAGAAGAACATCAAAGTCAAGAATGTTGCAAAACAAAGGCTCACACTGAATCCTCCACAAGTAATGGAAAGGAAAAGGAAAATATAAAATGTTACAGGCTACTGCCAATGTCCTGGGCTACTCTCCAGAACTTGACAATGAAACCCTGCTGTTGAAGATACTACATACGTGAGTCAGAGAACATGGAAAAATAAACCAAGTATTGACCTAGCAGCACATGCCTTTAATCCCAGTACTCAAGAAGCAGAGGCAGATGGCTCTCTGAGTTCGAGCCCACCCTGGTATACAAAGCAAGTTCCAAGACAGCCACGGCTATATAGAGACACCCTAACTCAAACAAACAAACAAACAAACAAACACCCCAAAGAAACAAAAAAAATTCTCAAAGAGCTAATTAAAAAATGAGAACAAATATAAAAGATATTTGAAAAGAAAAAATAAAAATATCTAAAACAAAAAAGAAAAAGTAAACTTAATTCCAGAGTTTTACTTTCAAAGACTAAATTTAAGATACAGCTACACAGGAATGCTAGAGTTGTGAAAGGAAACCAGGTATTGTAGCTCATGTCTTTATCTTTGCCATGTGTGTGTGTGGGGGGGGTTCTGATAAAGGTAATTAATTCAGTTTTGGCAAGTGATAGGAACTGAGTTTGTGGCAGAACCCAGGTGCAGATGACAGTCTTAAAGGATGAAATGGAAGACGCTTCCCCAAAGTAATTTAGAGTTCTACACCACAGCAACATTTCAAAGTCACCAGAATAGAGGTCTTATTTCATCCAAGGACAGCACTCGGCACTGGGCACCAGGTCAACTGTCTACTAAATTATGGTTCTTCTCACACAGCTCCATTTTTCAGTTCCACAATGACAATCTTCAAACAGCTCCACAGATTAAAGCCATTCAGTGCCCTTCATCCTTCCTCTCTCTTGTGTCCCTGCTGATTGATATAGAAATGTGTAAGTTCACGAAACCTGGGAAAGTGGTGCTGGTTCGTGCTGGTCTTAACTGAATGCTACTCCAGACACAAAGCTGTCATCATGAAAAACATTGATGATGACACCTCAGAAAGCCCCTATAATCTTACCATGGTAGCTGGAATTGACTATTCATTGCTATTCCCCAAAGTGACAGCTGTCATGAGCAAGAAGAGGAAAATCACCAAGAAGTCCAAAATCAAGTCTCCCAAGAAGGTGTATAACTACAGTCACCTCATGCCCACAAAGCACTTGGTGGGTATTCGTTTGCACAAAACTGTCTTCAACAAGGATGCCTTTTAAGATCCAGCTCAGAAATGAAAGGCCAAATGGTCAACCAAGGTTGAGTTTAGAGTGAGACAAGATGTGCAAGATCAAGATGGTATTCTAGATGCTTAGAGGTTAGGTGTATTTTTGTCTCCATCATTAAAAATAAGGGGCGGAGGAATCATTATTCAATAACTTACTAGGAACTCATTAATTTGCTTTTGCTAGGATCTTTCTTTCCAAAGGGCTATGAGAGTGTGGCATTAACACATTGCCCTGCATTTACACAGTGATATAATGAAGCTGACCGACAAAAAGAAAATTCTACATGAGGCTACATATACAGGACCATGGAGGCCTTTAGTCAATGCTTCTGGCAGAGCCCAGCCTTTCATTCATCCTGGTCCAAGTGTCAGATGTGTAACAATGTCCTCTAGGGAGGGATTCTGCTTCAACTCCAGCTGATTGAGTCATATCAAGACAGCTGACTGTCTTGTTTTGAATTCCTGACCCAAGAACTTGTGGGCATAATGAAATGGTACTTTTATGTGGTATAAAAGACACCAAGAAATAACCAGAGCAGCAATGGATGACTGAATGCATGTTGGATAAATGGCTGTCACCTGCTTTAGTAACCACCAATGAGCAGTGCTGAGGATTTGAAGTAGAATTTGAGAGTCCACAGAACCAGGGCACTCCAGGTGATCAGTGCTCCAAAGTCCTTTCCTGGGTTTCTCTGAATCTTTTATTCTGCGATATCTCAGGGCTCAGAGCAAGGACAGAAAAGCAAGGATAAACACACACAGCAGCTCTCGTCTCTATCATCAGATGTCCTCAGGGGGCAGAAAGTCTCACGGCCAAACAGAGGGTGTTTACGGGGGCTGTTTTTATAATGTGCTTGAGTCCACTGAGCTGCATTGCTGAGGACAGGGAGGAAACATCTTGCCTGTGGCATTCCTTGGGCAGTGAATGAAGTCCTATGGGAACAGAGTTCACATAGCGTGATTGTGTAGGTAGCCTGTAATATGCAAGCTATGAGTAACCATACTCCACACGTTTTCTTTATAAGAACTTTCATTCCTCATTCTCTTTGCCAGTAATAAAAATCCACTGTGATTTTCCACATCTTTGAGTTCAACTTTAGAAACAATCATGTCCAAGAGAGTTTAATTTTCAGCTTATTTGTGTTAAAAAAAGTTTTTTCTCTCAACATCCCATCTACTTACCAGAATCATTCTAGTCTTTTCACCCTTCTGATTCAATCTATGTTTGAACTGGGTAATGACTAAAGACATAAATACCCCAAGAAAGATTTTGTGCCACCCAACTATCACCAAGATAAGTGATGGCAGTTTCAGGCGTAGGGATTACTCAGCACTTACTTCAGATGTTATTGTTATGAATATTTTTGTAGTGCACATTGGCTCTCCTGAATTTTATATCTACTGCTCTCATCTTCACATCACTCCTTTTGCTACTTTATCAGAAAAGCACATTTTAATACTTCCAAAGACCTGTTATTTGATATATAATTTAGTATCAACTCATTTTATTTTTATAAATATAGTCTATGCTAGCTTGCTACTATATAAGCTGGTCATTTACAGATCATAGTGTGAGAAAATGAAGCTTGGAGACTGGAGAGATGGCTCAGGAGTTAAGAGCAATTGCTGCTCTTGCAGAAGAACCAGGTCCAATTCCAAGCACCCACATGGCTGCTCCCAACCCTCTGTATCTCCAATTCCAGAAGATCTGATGCCTTCTTCTGGCCTCTGTGCACTCCTGCACACATGTGGTGCACATATATATGCTCAAGCATATACATATCTATAAAATGAAAATAAAAATAAATATTTTTAAAAGAAACTGAAGCTCGATTCTCTTGAATTGAATATTGTTTTGACAATTATAATTGTCATAGGCCATGCCATATATCCAGCAGATGACAACTAATATTCAACAGATCAATCCAGCAGATGAATAACTCTCTGATGGGGAGCTCCCCAAGGCAAAGATTGTGGGGTTACTGGCTGTGGAAACTGGTTACTTCTGTCTGTAATTTTTCTCATGTGCTGTCACAATTCTTCCTTAAAAAGAACAGCTGTGGGATTCTTTCCATAGCCTATTGATGGTGTGTTTTGTACTTTTTGGGCACATATATCTGAGCATAGTCAGAAAGATGATCTCTTCTTAAGCTGTATAATTTTGATGAATAGAAATAATACAAGGATATTTTTTATAACTCAGATTAACATAGAAAAGTAACAGTATTCTCAGCTATAAAGACAGCTTTTTGCTCATTTAGCTGATTTTAGACTTCAGAGCAAATCCAAAATAGACTAGTTGCCCCTGGAGATGAATTGCACAAGGGCAAGTTCCCAGGTGTCTATTTGTTGAACCAAAGTCAGGCTGATCACATTAAGACATAACTCCCTGCAGCAACTGACTTTCTGCACGTACTCCTAACCTCAGTTTATTATACAAAACTCAAGGTTCAGCCAACTAACTGTTTATGAAGTCCCGAATTTCAATGTCACTCTCTGTCAGGGAATGCTGCCCACTTAGAGCTACATGCTTGCTTACTCACTGGCTGGTTAGTGTGACATTCCAAGCCTGAGAGAAACCACGTGATTCCTTACGTGTATCAGAATGGCTCGGTCTCTTACTATTTCCTTAAGAAATGCCATGTGACCCTGAATATGTAATTCATATATTGTCTAGAGTTTTCTGTTGGGAAGAAGATGTTTCAAGGTGTGAAGAAATGTAGCAGAATAGAGAGAAGTGTGTATAGAAGAGAGAGGTGTGTAGAAGAGAGGAGTGAGGGAGTGAGTGAGTGAGTGATGTAGAAGAAAGATGTAGAGAGATGTGTAAGGGGACAAAAAATATACAAAAATGCTTACATACAAATACTGAAAAGAACATGGCAAATTTTCAGAAACCACAAGACATAGCTGCATAAGAATAGGTACAGGCCCAGCTCCCTGCACCGAGAGCTGGGGCCCAGCAATGTGGAAGAAACAGAACTGAGTAGACAAGACGCCGACAGGAAACAGCCAGCTCTCACCACTTTGAACACAGAAAACTGTGGCATTTACACAGGATTCAAATGCTTCAGAGAGGTAGCACCTTAGTCTTGTGTATAGTGTTGAGGAAGTTATTTTAAGCAGCTCGACATCTCAGGAGTTTCCTGCCCGGTGAAGGGAATATCACCTACTAAAGAAGTTACAAAGAGAAGAGGGAATTGAGAAAAGACAAGACTGCAGATTCCACATGGTCCTCCACACAGCCCTGGGACTGAGGGGAAACAAAGGGAAAAACTCCATTCTGAGGGGAATCAAAGGGCAAAACTACATTCTGCGGAGAAACAAAGGCCAAAAAAGTACATTCTGAGGCGAAACAAGGCACTGAGCATCAGAGAGGTTAGGAAACTAATGAGCACAGAGAAGCAGAACGCGATGGAGGGGAAAACAGACACCTGCCAGGTGCTTCAGACACCGCTGGGATCCAGAAGTTCACTAGATACTAGTTCGGAAATATTCTTCCATGCATTCAGAAGTCTAGAGGTGGACTCATATGACCCCTCGTGAAACCAACGAGATACAAACAACCTGCGTTGATTCACAGTGAGCAGTGAGATTGGTAATGCGGTGGTAAAGTCTCCCAACAAAGAAGAGACCAGGACCAGCTGGAGTCCACTGCAGACAAAGGAGGTACAGTACAAGCTGAAAGACAGTGACATCAAAGTAGTCAACAAAGCAATCACAGCAGAATAACTGCAGACATCTCAACAGAAACCATAAGACCAAGAGGGCGTGGGACGATGTATTTCAAGCACTGAAAAAAAAATTTTAAAAATCAGGGCCAAAGTAGATTTTTGTATCCAGACCAGTAGATTTTTGTATCCATCAGAAGCAGTGGAGTAATAAAGATATTCTAAGAATAAACTAAAGGGATCCATGGCCACTAAGTCAGCACTTAAGACGGTACAAAGAGGAGAAGAAAAGTCCAAGTCACAGCAGCTCAAAACATAATAAATCTCAATAGGAGAGGAGAGAAGCAAATGAGCCTTAGGAGAGAATGAAACAGCATTCACACAGGAAACCACCAGAACTTTAAGATGAGCAAAGGAGAAAGAAAAGAGTAAAGAGTATTCAAAGTCACAAAGGGACAGAAGTTAGGGCAGATCTGCCAATAATGTAAGCGGTCTTAAGTCTCCATTAAAAATAACAGATGGGCTGGAGAGAGGCTCAGCTGCTAAAATCACTGGCTGCTCTTCCAGAGAGCCTTGGATTTAATTCCCAGCATCCATGTATCTGCTTATAACCACATGAAACTCCAGTTCCAGGGGATGAGACACCCTCTTCTGGCTTTCAAGGGTACCAGGCTCACAAGTGGTAATAGACATACATATGGGCAAAACACCCGTGCACATACAATAAAAATAAAGAGGTCTTTAAAAAACTGCAACTAACAGAGTGAGTAAATAAAAAAACAAACCCAACTACTTAATGTCTACAAGAAACTCAACCTATCCATGGCATACATGGACTGAAACAGAAATAATGGGAAATGATATTTAAGCACTGAATCTGAAAGCAAGAAGGATAAAATATATTCACAAATGGCAAAGCAAACCTCCAGACTACATTAATAAAAAGAGACAAATAAAACTACCACATATTAATTAGGGGACCAATCTACCTAAGAAGTGACAATTTTATATATAATGCACTGAACTTAGGCATATCTTAGCACACAAGATAAATAACACTAGACATATGGGGACACAATGGCCGTAATACAGTTATAGTAAGTGCCCTTTACCATACTCCACCAACAGATCAAGTCAAGAAATCAAGGAACTATCAGAGTTAAACCACACTCTGAATCAAATGGGCTCAATAGACATTTACAGAATCCAACAAATGAAAAGGATACATTTTCTCACCAGCTCATAGAATTTTCTCCAGAATAGACCACACATTAGACCACAAAGCAGGTCTTAACAAATATGAAAGAAAAAAATTCATGAATTTTACCACATCATAATGAAATGAAAAAGAATTCAGAACAAAGAGATAGAACAATAATTTTCTTTTCAATGCTCAATGGGTGACTGAAGCATCTAGGGGGAAATTTTAAAATTCCTAGAATGAAATGAAAATGAAAACATAAAATACCAGAAACACAGTGAAGGCCATTTTAAAAGAAAGAGGGTAATGCAAAACAACAAGTTCCTACATTTAAAGATCAGATCTCAAATAATCACTTTAATGACGGTTGTCAAGATACTAGAAAAACAAGAACAAAGAACCTCAAAACCAATATAAAAGAAAAGAAATGCTAAATGTTAGAACTCCACTTGAATTGAGATTAAAAGACCAATATAAAGGACTGTTGAAACAAATTGGTTCTTTGAAAAGATAAAGAAGATTGGCAAACTATTACCAAACTAACCAAAGGAAAGGAAAATGCAAATCAATAGCACTAGAGACAAGAATGGAGACATTACAACAGTCCTAATGACCCCCAGACCTATTGTTTCAAAAATTCATACTCTAGTGCTACAAAGAAGATAGAAGAAATAGACTTATACACATGTGATCCACCTAAATTAAACCAAGATGTTACAAACCGCCTAAACAAACTATAATAAACAATAAAATTGACAGAGTAATAAAAAGTCTCCCAGCAAAACAGGAGCATAGGACTTGATGAATTCACCTGTTAACCTTTACCAGGTCAAGCCCAAGGCACTGATACTCCTCCAAGTGTTCGATACCACAAAAGTGAGAGAATGTTCCAGGGTCATTCCATGATGCATTATCCTAATATCAGAACCTCATGAGGACACAACAAAAAGGAAAAAATATAGACAGATATCCTTGATAAACACAGATGTAAAAACCACCAGTGAAACACTGGCAAACTGAATTCACGACGTATTTAAAAAACCACACAGTATGATTAAACGGCTTCAGTTCCAGGGATGCTTGCTTACAGAGATGGCTCAACATAATCAAGTCAATAAATGTAATCCTGGTCAGAAATGGAAGCAAGGAAGGACAATCACACAGTCATCTCACTAGATGCAGAAATAGTCTTTCCCAAATATCCATGTCTTTCATGAAACAAAATCCATGAAGAAACAAGGACCTGAAGCATCATAACTCAATATAAGAAAGGCTTGGAGGTGACAAACGTGTACCAACATCAGACTGACTGGGAAGTAACTTAAAGGACTTCATCCAAAATAAGAACCAAAAGAAAGATGCTCACTCACCACTTAATGGAAGATTTGGGCACAGTTTGAGGGTATAATTCATCACAGCATGGGAGGCCTGGCAGGCAGCAGGGGCATGAGACAGCTGGTCACAGAGCCTCTACGCTCGGGGGGCAGAGAGAGAGATGAACAGTGCTCCTCATCCTTTTTCTCCTTTTTTAATTCAGTCTGGGACCCCAACCCATGAGACAGTGCCTCCCACATTCGGCATCTTTCCTGCTCTGTTAAATTGAGTTGGAAATATCCTCACAGACACCCCCACAAAGGTGTTGCCATGGTGATTCTAAATCTCATCAAGTTGACAATGAAGAAAACCTTCACAGGAAGAAGTCATTTGCAGGTGGCATAAGCCTACTTAGAAAACCCTAAAAGCGCCACCAAAAGACCTTTAGCTTGTGGTGACATATTGTGCACTCCAACAAAACTTATCTAGGAATCAGAGGACAGAGCCAGCCACTAGATTAGACATAGAGGCCAGGCAGTGGTGGCACACACCTTTAATCCTATCACCCGAGAGACAGCGATCCATCTGGATCTCTGTGAGTTCAAGGCCACACTGGAAACAGAGATAGGCATGGTGGCACACGCCTTTAATCCCAACATTTGAGATCTCATGTCTTTGCTTGGGGAGCACACATGCCTTTAATCTCAGGAAGTAATACGGCAGGACACAGAAATGTATATAAGGCGTGAGGAAACAGGAACTTGCTCTCTTTAGACTGAGGATTTCCTGGAGGTAAACTAGTGGCTGCAGCAGTTCAGCTAAGACCCTTTCAGGTGAGGACTCAGAGGCTCTCAGTCTGAGGAAACAGGATTGGCGAGGTGAGGCTGGCTGTGGCTTGCTCTGCTTCCCTGATCTTTCAGCTTTCACCCCAAACTCTGGCTCTGGGTTTTTTTTTTTATTAATAAGACTGTTTATTAATTCGTGTCACATTACCTTTTAGAAACAAATTCAGCAAAGTGACTAGATAGAAATCAATCCACTAAATCAGCAGTCATTTTTGTACATCAAAAATGAGAAAAATCAAGACAGCAAGTTCATTCACAATAACCTTTTTTTTTTTTTCTTAAAGGCTAAGGATAAACTTTAAAAAAGAAGATAAAAGAATCCTAGGATGAAAACTTTAAAACAACAAAAAAAGAAAGGGAAGAGGGAAACAGAAAATGGAAAGACCTTCCATGCTCACAATGTAGCCCAGGCTAGCCTCAAAATTATAGTCCACCTCAGCATTCCCAATGCCAACTACAGCTATGCCCCCAAAATGCTGAACTCAATATTTTTATTATGAC
>CABHPQ010162863.1:0-18865 GCA_902168405.1 Peromyscus aztecus | reverse complement strand
AACCCTGTCTCAAAAAACCAAAAAAAAAAAAAAGAGAGAGAGAGAGAAAAATCAAGAAAGCAAGTTCATTCACAATAACCTTTTTTTTTTAAAGGCTAAGGATAAACTTTAAACAAGAAGATAAAAGAATCCTAGGATGAAAACTTTAAAACAACAAAGAAAGAAAGGGAAGAGGGAAACAGAAAATGGAAAGACCTTCCATGATCACAATGTAGCCCAGGCTAGCCTCAAAATTACAGTCAACCTCAGCATTCCCAATGCCAACTACAGCTATGCCCCCAAAATGCTGAACTCAATATTTTTATTATGACAAAATTTATAGAAATTTTGTGTGAAGAATTTCATCAAATTAGAAGGATGTTTACTCTTATAATTTACTTAAATTCACCACGATCTTGCTTTAAAACTTTAGTGTGTTTCATTAGCATTTGACGAATAGCTATGATTGTTGAGCTGCTGTCCAACATTTACAGAACAGCAAGCATACAGGGCTGGAGAAATGACCCAGTGCTTACGAACAAGTACTGCTTTATAAGGTTGAGAAACACAAAAGCTTAAATTGTTTATCTAAGAAGGTCTAAGGTCTAAAAAGATATTTTTAGGATGGTAATACAAGTTATGATAGAAAATGGTTTAGGTATAAAACTTTGGACTCACTAAGATAGAATAGATAATACAATACTTTCTCTGAATTTGCCAAATACATATGGACAAAACATTGTGAATATAATTCTTACCTGATCATTTTTCTTATTGTATATTGTTTTACTATGTTAGAGTTAAACCTTCCCTATTTAGACAAAAAGGAGAAAATGTTGTGGGATATTTGTACAGTGATTGGTGTAATAAAAAGCTGAATGGCCAATAGCTAGGCAGGAGGTATGGGCAGGGTTTCCAGGAAGAGAAAGGAGGAGGAGGAAGAATCTAGGAGGGCGGAGTCACCAGCCAGACACTGGGGAAGCAGCATGGGCAACATGGAAGAGATGAGGTAACACGCCACATGACAGAATGTAGATTAAAATAAATGGATTAATTTAAGTTATAAGAGATAGTGGGACAAGCTTAAGCTAAGGCCAAGCTTTCATAATTAATAAGAAGTCTCAGTTTCATTATCTGTAGTCTGGACGCCCAAAGGAAAGTTGTTCAGAATGTCTAACGGTAGAATAGTGAATTACTCCCTGCCAAAGCTCTTTAATGTTTTTTAAACCGGTTCAATTGCTACACTTATCAAGCAAAACTCAGGTTCTGGAGTAATCCTGACCCCTCTTCTCCATCAACATGACAAACAACGGCCCTTTTCACAAAATTGCAGAGAAATGCAAATATTTGTATAGCTGCCTCCTCCATTGTAAAATGGCTGGTCCCTGTAATCACGAAACACACCAAAGGAAATGATATGTCATTTTATCATTATGTTGTACAGAGATGATCGTTTTCATCTTGTCTGCCCCTGACTCCTGCCCTAGAGAGACCCATTCAAGATTTAAAGTTTCTTGCTTACAGTATACAATGTGTTGGTAAACTGTTCCATGCTGTTTAAGCTCATGACAAAAAAAAAAAAAAATGTCTCTGGAAACAAGGTTGATCCTCTCATTTCAGATCCACACATGTTTACCTCAAAATGTCCTCCAAGACTCCCTGTGCAGGGCTGAATTCCCAATTCCTGTCCCAGGGAGGGAAGAGAACAGAGAAAACAGTCCAATATTGAAAACAATGTGCCCTTGGGAACACCTAAAAGGTAAACCATTTCCAACAGAAATTATTATTGTTTATCCCATGATATAAAAATGTCTGCAATGGGAATGAGAAGCCAGAAGTTCAGCCATGGGAAGCTCATCCATGAAGAGAAAACTCAATCAGGAACTCCAGGTGACTGCCTCAACTTCTTTAGTCATTTATGCTGGGTGTCTACAAGCCCCAATATGCTGACATTACTTCTGTTTGCTGTCTCAATCAGGCTACTCCAGTCATCTCTGCTGGATCATCACTGTAGACTACTGCTTTAATGATTTTTAACTATTTATCTGCTGCTTTTGTCTACCTGCTACTTGCTATTTATTCCTTTACTCTTGTTTAAGATATGCTTAAGGTTGGGAGCATAGCATAAAGATCCTTCAGCCCATAGATCCCCAGAGAAACCAGGAATGTTCAGCACACAGGATTGTCTTTCCAAGGGGAAAGATCAACAACCTGTTTTTCCATCCAGAAACTGAGAATTGGAAGTTATTAACAACCTAATGGTCATGTTATCTGTTGGGCCAGGCCATATTAAGCTTTTACAATCAAGATCACAGGTGGCTAGTAATCTAAATGACCCTTATAGCCAGAGGTTCCCCCAAGCTCCCACAACCAGGATCAGATGTGGCTAATAGCCCAAATGACTTCTAAGCTAATCGTATGACCAAGACCAGGCCAGGCAGTTAGGCCTTTAAGCTAGTACAGGTAGTGTTATGCCCAGGTCGCGGGGACCCCCAGAAGACCACCATGGAGACTGAATCCCACATGTAAAAGCAAAGAGCCTTTATTTCAAGTTCTGGAGCTTGGTCCCTCTGTCCGACACAGAATATTGTGCACCCTAATAAACTTATCTGGGGTCAGAGAACAGAACAGCCCCTAGATATAGAGGCCAGAAAATGGTGGCACACACGCCTTTAATCCTAGCATTCCAGAGGCAGAGAACTGGCTGGATCTCTCTGAGTTCAAACCCACACTGGAAACAGCCAGGCATGGTGACTCACTCCTTTAATCCCAGGAAGTGATGGCAGGAGGCAGAAAGGTATATAAAGCATGAGGACCAGGAACTAGAGCCTGGTTAAGCTTTTAGGCTTTTGAGCAGCACAGTTCAGCTGAGACCCATTTGGATGAGGACCCAGAGGCTTCCATTCTGAGGAAACAGGATCAGCTGAGAAATTGGCAAGGTGAGGTAAGTGACTGTGGATTGTTCTGTTTCTCTGATCATTCCGCGTTCACCCCAATACCTGGCTCTGGGATTGTTTTTATTAATAAGAACTTTCAAGATTCATGCTACAGTCGGAGGTTCAGAGTATACATAGTTCTAAAGAAAGTGTAACATTAAGGCAAGGGGCTTGGCTTCTAGTCAAATTATTATTTACTTCAGGTCAGATGACTTTCTTAACTCCTTAATTAGCACAAAGTACACTGATCCGAAGTCTTTTATCAGTAGTTTTTGAATGTGTACGTGTGCATGTTCGCAGATAGTATAACATGTCCCCGCCCCTCATCAGTGATTTTTGAAATTTGACTACATTTATTTACTTATTTCATGTGTGGATCTATGTGGGTGTGGGTACAGATGCCACCGCATACGTGTGGACATCAGGGGACAGCTTATGGGAGTCGCTTCTCTCAGTCGACTGTGCAGTTTCTGAGACTGAACTCAGGGTGTTGGGGTTGGCAGCCAATGTCTTTACTCACTGAAGCCTTCTTCCCAGCCCTCATCAGTATTTTTTAAAAGCACAAGGTGATTGGAATCAGAAAGAAAAAACAGATGCTACTATTAAAAATATCAAAAGGGCTGACCAGGAACTGAGTTCAGGGGTAGAACACTGCCTACTGTGAAAGTGGCCCAGGGATCTATCCCTAGACAAGAGAAAATGGTGCCCGCCCTAGATCATTGAAGAAGACAGTTACATGGAGAGATACTAAAACCACAAGCCTGAGACGGTCTATACTTGAATTGTCTTTTTTTAAGTTTCCTATATATCACATAAATTTAGTCCCTAACCCACCCAATCAAATGTGTGACAGACTCAAACTACAAGATACCTACAAAGACTTTTAACAAAACCAATTCCCACACACACAGAGAACACTGGGAAGGAAGCAACTGCAGATATATTCTAAGCAAATGATGAGCACAGAAGACATGGGTTTGTTTAAATAAAGCTAAAGCGACAGAACAGAGTTAAAGCATTGGCTCTGTGTTTGTCTTTTAAGTTATTTATTTATGTGTGGTGGTGTGGGGAGGGCACACGCCCCGGTGCACACGTGGAGATCAGCGGACAGCTTGCGGGACCTGGTTCTCTTCTTCCACCACGTGGGTTCCAGGAATCAAACTCAGGCTGCCAGCCTTGGTAGCCAAGGCTCTTATCCTCTGAACCATCTCACTGACCCTCATTCTGGGCTTTGAAATAAATTATACATTGTGTCACTTTTTCTGAAGTAGGGCAGCGGTGACAGATACAATTAAAAGCAAGTAGCAGATCTGAATGTAATTTTGTGGCGTACTTCTGACTGTAGCCTGGCCCAGATAACGGGCAACTCACAGAAAACATGAGTACTCTTGGCTCCTTGAGCCCTTCTATCCGCCTCACTCCAACTGTTTGGGGAAATAACAAGAGCCACAGTGGCAATAACAGCAGGGTGTTTAGGGTGGTAATAACAGTCACAGTCACACAGGCCCATAACACCAGCTGAAAGCCAGGGCCGGGGCTAAGGAGATGCAAAATTCTGCCTGTCTTTAGATACAGCCTATCTTTTGTACCCATGGACTTCCTATTTGTGAAGTTACCTTCCTGCTAAAATGTGTACGTAACTCCAAATCTAACACTTACGGTGTGTTAGATAAGCTCCATTTGGACATGAATTCCAGAGCGAATTCAGTGTTAACGAATCAACAATGCAGTGTTTCAGGCAGACATAAACAAAGGCACCGTGTGCTGACCTGCTGAGGACATGACAGGGTTGTCACCAACCTCATTCTAATTTGCCAGAGAACACAGAGCATGGAATGCGAACTGCTTTGAATAACGAGAACTGACCGGATTTTCATTACTCCTCGGCCTTTGCTTTTAGCCCTGGTCCCCAATAATGCAAAACATCCCTGCATCCCAGAGACCCTGTGCAGAACACACTCTGTGTTAGAGGTGTTGGCAGAGGCTCAGCCTGAGGGAAGGACTGGAGCACACAGGGTTTGACATTTACTGACCGCCCCTCGCCTACATAAACGATCTCATTTGACCTTTGCGGTAACTGTGTGCGGCGGGCTCTGTTATTGTCGGTTTATAGCGAGGTTCGGAGAGGTGAAAACGTTTACTGAAAGGCCGCACCTGCGGAAGTCATAAGACATATTCAAGAAGAGCTAAGGCAACTATGGCTCTGACCCTCTGATGAACACCGCTGCGGCTTTCCTAGGGGGCTCTCTGGCTTGCTCATGGAAATCCAGGTCTCACACAGATACACTACCCCCCTCCCCCCCCCCCCCCCCTCCCCCCCCCCCCCCCCCCGGGTTTCCTTCCACTCCTCCCACTCCCTGGCCAAACACACGCGGAGATTTGTAACCACTGAATGTACCAACTAGGGCATCAAAACCTTAATAAGGAAGTGTTTAAGAAGCAAAGACTCTTTGCCTGGGGAGAACCTATACATAACTGCTACCAAATAAGAACCAAATCAAGTAGAAAAAGTTGTCCATACTAGTATATGTAGGATTTGCATTAATTTATTAATAAATGTTATGATATCTATGATCAGCATATTCCTATTACATTGTCAAATAAAAAAATTAGAAAAAAATATAATCCAATATAGGATAGTAAATTAACAGAAATAAGTAATTAATAGTGCTTAGTTCAATGTTTATGAAGACACTGAATAGATTAAATAAACACATGTACCTCTGAATTCCACTTCTGTCTTGTTATCCCCTTTCATGTTCTCAGTAGATCATTAAACACACGTAAACTCACACTGAAGTGTACTCCACCCCCCAATCACAACACTTGGTTGACATTTAACATCTAAGAATAAGAATCCTTATCTGCTGTATTTGATCACAAAATATTTTCTGAAAGAAATGGAATCTTGTAGAAATCAAGCTTAGGCAAGGTGACTAACACAAATGTTGGCTAAGTGTTTCCAGTACAAAAGTCCAAAATATGAGGCTTTCTGCACACTGAGCAATGCTGCTATATTTCCAAACCTGACTTCATGTGACAGGTCACAGTCAAAATGCAGATGTACCAAAAATATCTCAAAAAATTACCACTACTGAGTCTGAGTGCATATCAAACACAAGTGAGTTTCATGTTAAAGTTTGGGTCCCATCCAAACATACATACATATCCATACATATATGCAAATATTCCAAAAATCTAAAACAGTTCAAAATGAGAGACTTGTGGCCTCCGGTATCTGAGGCTGGAGATACTCAATCTGCACCTATGAACACCCACTCTCCGCAGCAGGCAACATCTGTGCAACTGGAAAGGCCATGGGAGGAAATGTGCATATTCAATTTTGTACCTCATTGATAAGCAAGTGAGAAATGCCAAATAGAAGGGGAATCAACAAAATATGTTTTAGTGCCCAGCCTTTGGACATTGAAGCATGCTGTCATCATCTGTAAGACTCACACTTGTCAGAATACAACCCAAGAATGGAGTCCTGCGTGGGGAAAATTCTGAGTGCTTGTGAGAAAACAAGACAAGAGTCTTGTGACTTCAATTTCTTCAAAAACAAGGAATTGTTCTTGAAATGTGTTTTCATGCTCCTCCAGGTGTAGCGGACAGGAGTGAGTTTACTTCAGATTATTCATTACAATTTGCTATTGTTACTTGTTTATATGCCTCTATGGAAAAACATGTTTTTGCCATCTTCAGCCTGTCCTTGTGATTATATACAGCTTGAGCTCATGAGAACTTTACTCATGTGACTTTTCTCAACCCTCGGATTATAGATTGTCTGATGTTCCAAATAAAGATGGCTATTGTATGAGCCTTTAGTCTGACTCATTTCTAGATTCTATTCTCCCAGTTCCCACCACCTTTAGAGCGGTAAACACACACACTCAAGGATTATGTAAAGGAATTAAAAAAGAAAATTACAACAACAACAACAAAATCGCATCATGCTTTAAGTGAGTTTACAGTTTTTTTGTTGGGGCACACGCATAGCTATCCTGGGTTGCATGCAGTCTAGATACTCCTGATTTATAGGCTTAGCAAAACTTTGACTTAATATTCTGTACTAAGAGTCATACTTGAGGATGACAAGGAACCATAGTTAACTTACAAATAATGTTTTTAAAACACATTATGTTAGAAGGTAGGAAATTTCCGATCTCTAGGTAAGTTCCAGTTAACTAAAACAAAACTTACTCCCCAATATTAGATAAGAAATTATTCCAGTATTTTACTAAAATTATCAAACATATTTGGTAGTCTAATTATGAAAAAAATGTTTTACTTTCAAATCTCTAAACTTCAATATAAACATGGTATACATAAACAATGAGGTACTGACTGACAACTTTAAAGGGTGGTTAGAAATGCTATCTGCTCTGTGACATGGGAGGCAGCACACAGCGGCTAGATCTGAAACACGCACCCCACAGGCCACAGTTGACCACTGACCCATTTTTTCATCCTTGTAGGCACTGCAGAGCTTTGAGATTCCGTGTCTTCAACAAAGTGACAGTTGCAGGAGAAACGGGACACACACGTACACATTCAACTAGACTTCTTACATCTTTTTGATAAAGTTTCGGTGGGAAAGCTGAAGGATTCAATGACAGAAGCTCAAAGTCTACAAATGACAACTGTTTGTTGCTGGAGCTCAGCAGTAGCTACGAAAATATTTTCTACAATATGGGCTTCGGTTTCAGACGTTAATTACACCAAAATACTGACCACAACCGGCAATCCCCTGCTTGCAAAAGTGGACGATTCCAAAATTCGCTGTTACACATGAAGTGACGGGCGGTCACAGTGTATTTTTCCAGAACCAGGTAAAGAAATATCTTTAATCTGAACAGTGAAACCTGAACCATTCCAAAATCCCAGTAGCATTTTGTTTGTTTGTTTTTCTCCCTGGGGGGCGGGTCTCAGCACATTTTCCAAGATGCACTTGAAATTCATGAGCTCGAGTAATCCTCCCACCTAACTTTCACTCATTGTTCAGCCTACAGGCACATGGCACTGTGCTCGACTCCTAAAAACTTTTTGAACACTGTCATGTAACTCAAACATTTCCAATTTTGAAGCATTCTGGACTTTTTAAGGTTGGGATGTTTGGCCAGGAAAGTCTATGCAAATATGGCCAAATAAAAACACAAATAAAATCCGTGAGAAACTGAAATACTTCTAATTCAAGCATTTTGGATAAGAGAAACGCATGTGTAATATTTCAAAGAGCCACTTGGTTACTAGGTAAATCTAAGAGTTACTGTGGCTGGAACAGGCTTGAAACAGAAAATGAACCAGATGGTAGCATCCCCCCCACACCCTCCATCAAGCTATCATTTATAACACCGTTTTCCATTTTTAACCCTAAATTCAGTTAACAAATGTTCCCTGCAGGTGTCTACCTCCAAAAAGGCCTACTGTGCACCAACTGTGACAATATTTAATGTCCTTTTTATTCACAAAGGATCTGCAGGATGGGGACTTTCTACAGTGAAAAATCAGCGGTGCAGGACAAATTCCCATTGTGCACATCAGTCTCGTTTCACAGCATTAGACTAACTTCATCTGGATGTTCACAGAGGGATTTTTGCTTTGTTGTTGGAATCTCACAGGATTGGCTGGCATGGAAAACGACAGCATCTCATCAGTAGGTCCCCCTTGCCATCCAGCACCTAACTGGTATTACAGACCTAGGTTACTCTTCATGCCCATCTCAAATGGAGGAGGTCCAAAAATTTTCAGAAATAGCCATCATTTTAGGACTTGGAGAATAGCAACTAACATAATCCAATTAAACTGGTTGCTTCAATACATATACCAACTTAGTCTTTTATCACTCATAACTCTTTTTAAGGAATTGGTAAGGAGAAGAGGATACAAGGTTTTTGTAAGCAAACAGAACAAAGGAATAAAAGTGATAAATGAAAAAAACCTGGAAGTTTTCTAGTTTTCAATTAACAGTTTTGTAAGTCTGCAATTTAGTCACTGTCAATAAAAACACAAAAATAATACGACATTTACTGAACAGAGAGGAGACAGGGTCTTCCCTTGGCCTAGAACCCATCAAGTAGGCTAAGCTGGCTGACCAGTGAGCCTCACGGATCCACCTAGTCACCTATCTTTGCCTCACTGGTTCTGGGATTACAAGCATATCATACCATGCCTGGCTGTTTGGTTTTTTGTTTTTTTTTTTACATGGGTTCAGGACACTGAACTCAGGTATGATGCTTATGCAGCAAACGCTTTACCAACTTAACTATCTTCGCAGCCTTAAATCTAGAAAATTTCTACAGTGTAGGTAAGAAGAGGACTGGACTCAATCTTAACAAATGTCTGTTGATGTGGATGGTGTACAAAATACAGTTCCAATAAAGAAAACACTAACTGACCTCTTAACTAAAACTGGGAAGATGGAAAACACTGAGAAAAAAGACTTGTGAATTCAGCTGCCCACGCAGAGCAATCTGGAGATCTGAGTTCAAGTCCTGACAGCACTTGAACTGTCCCATAATTTTGGATCCTCAACTTCTGTGTCTGTAAATGAGTGGTTAAAGCCAGCCAGAGCCTAAAATTTCTGTTTAGAGTTTCCTTTAACTGTAAAAGGCAGTTCTACCCTCCCCGTCCCCTTAAATTTGGACAATTAATAGGATATTTTGGTTTTTCATTTGTTTTAATTTTGAAACAGGGACTTGCTATGGAGCCCAGACTGGCCTGGAACTCACTAGGTAACTAAAGTCGGTCTCTAGCTCATCATGAACCTCCTGCCTCAGCTCCCAAATGCTAGGATTACGGGGCCACACTACTACACCTATCTGTGTATCATGCTTTTGTGTGCATTAGTAAAATCACAGAAATTAATCCACTCAGCTGTGACTAGAAGATTATGTCCACGCTACCGCACAAGACAATGGCAGAGCTGCAGGGGAACATGGGATAAAGGAGGAGGCTGCATCTGGCGTGTGCTAGCGCTAAGCTGAAACAGCCAGATGTTTATGCCATGAGGCCACTTACAGCAGTAGCTCAGAAACCCAAAGTAGACATTATTATGCAGCAGTATCTAATTCTTTTGTTGTTGTTGTTGTTATTTTGTTTTGTTTGTTTGCTTGTTTTTGTTTTTTTGAGACAGGGTTTCTCTGTGAAACAGTCCTGGCTATCCTGAAACTCACTCTGTAGACCAGGCTGGCCTCGAACTCATAGAGATCCGCCTGCCTCTATCTCCCGAGAGCTGGGATTAAAGGCATGCGCCACCACTGTCCAGTTTTTTGTTGTTGTTTTGTTTTTTGTTCTAATTCTCAAAAATAGTAAATTAACTATATAACCCGAGTAGTACAGGAAATGCAGAATCCAGGAAAGTAAAAGAGATCAGTGTGTGGGTGAGGGGGCAACAGAGGGAGGAAGAGCAGGGTACAGGTCATCTGAAGGGGGAAATGGGAAAGTGGGGGGCGGGGCTTTAATTAGGGAGGGAGATAAATACGGAAGGGGGAGGAGGGCAAAACAACAGTAAGGATGTCTGAAAAAGTTGTAAGTAATCATATTATCGTATATCTACCTAAAAATACCTATAATGCATGAGTCTGTATATACATATACATAAACATATACATATATAGTTTAAATGAAATTTTCCCATCTGGGCTGACAACCCTTCCCCCAAAGCCAGAGACAATCTAACAGAAGCCCCAACACCAGGCATGAGAAGCCCTGTTTTGCAGGGTTGTATAAGAGACTCCCCAAACACGATAGGCTGCTGCTGTTACCTCAGCTGCCTCCCAGAGGTGGAAGGTACGTCCCTACTGCCGGAGACACTGTGTACTTTGGACACAGCACCCACGGGACCCGAGCTGGATCGGACCTAAAGCCTCCTCCCTGCGGACTAGCTTTCGTGATACCAGAAGGCTCCACGAAAGCTTCTCAAAGAGGGAAGCAACCAACAGTCCCACCCAGCTATGGCGCCTATGAACCACAGCAAGGACCAGCCTGGCACAGTAACTCCTAAGGTGCGGTAATGTCACACACACCTTGATGGTAACCAACAACTCTCTAACTAGACTTTAGAGTGACTCAACAAGAGGGCAGTCATGTCAAGTACTGAAAACGTAGCCAGCTGCTCAGTGCTAGCGAAGTCATGGATCTTAGAGGAGAATCAGTGTATTTAACCAGTGTAATGCCTAAGTGCATTCTAAACGTTTGTCCTTATACCCACAGGTAAGTATAGTCCTCACCCCTCGTAAGGAAATTTAACTTTGCAACGAGCAGGAAGCCACAAGGAATCCAGATGCAGAGCTGTGGAGCCCCAGCCTTGTAGCCGGAAGGTGGGAAGACTGTAAGCGCCAGAGGAGCAGGAAGTATGCTGTGGGATTGTGTCTTCTACAAAGGTCAGAGAAGCTACATCCATGAAGGCTCACCAACATGGCTGCCTAAATATGACCTAAACCAGAGGACACCAGGAAACATGCTAACATGGAACAGGAAAGCTCAGGAGGCTCCACCCTTGACCAAGAACTACAGGCAATTAAGGAATGCTGAGAGCTGGGGGTAATAATCTTACGGCAGAAGAGCCCCCAAACTGGTTGGTTATTCAACACGAAAGAGCAAGAGGGTGCGTGGGAGGAGTTAGAGCGAGGAGGGGGAAGGGCGAAAGGATGTAATTATAATCTCAACAATAAAAAATAAAAATAAATAAAAACTGAGAATCAGGTTTATTTAATGAAGAGAAAATGGGGTTGTTTGACCTTTTTACTGGTTTTCACATTGCATAAATACATTCTGGTTTGGAATATAGAAAAAACAGCTTCAAACAATCATAAGACTTTAAAAAAACTGATTAGGAAAAATGTCAATTGCATTCTGAATGATGTCATATTTTAGACAAAGAGTTTGTATTTTTATTTTTATATCAAAATTAAGTTCATATAGTTCTTACCAATAATTTAATGAACTGCCAGTGCACCCCTAAACAGCTGAGAATATTTTAACTCAGCCAACCCAGATAAACCAGATATAATTTCTCAAAAACACTGACTTTCTCTACTTCACAATAAAATTACTTTCATATCACCACCATCACCCTTTCCCAATAAATACTCAGTAACTTTTATACTGTATGAAAGTTTCTGTATTAAGGTTACAGGAATAAAAGTTATGGTTCCTATAGCTGATAAACTAAGAACCAAATAAGGGGAATGGGTATAGTCATAAACATAATGAGCACTAGAGATGAATTTCCATCATTAAGTATCAGATCAGAAATGAAGATAATAAATATTATAAACTTTCAGAGTAAGGAAGTCCCCAAAGGACCAGACTAGTTAGGGCAGCTCCAGGTGTGAAGGCCACAGCTGCATACTGAAAGACAAGGACTTGATGCTAAGGACCAAACAGAAAGCTTTTCATTATAAGCTTCAGCTTATTCTCTACCTTCTGTGAGTTGTAACTCTAAGTGATGAGTGGAACGAGGTGTACCGGAAGCTCAATTACCTAAAGAGGCATGAGCTAAAATAGTAAGCTAATAACACAGAAGTTTCTACTCAGAGCTAAAGACAATAAGATAGCATTCCAAAGCAGGTGGTCAAAGCACTCTTTAAAATGCCAAAAGAAGAAGTCTAAAGGCTAAAAACATTGCTGAGGCAGGTTAATCCCTGTGCGAACCAATTGTAACAAGTAGCTTTATGGAGATCACAGAGGTTCTAGTGATTTCCTTAGGAAAGCCACAGTGAAGAGGGTCTGTGGAAAGACCCACCCTAAAGCTGAGAAGAAGGCTTTGAGGGAAACACTTAGAGAGGTTGACACTTAACATCAAGCATGGTGAAGAACATTTAACCTGGCACCAGATCTATCCCTAATAATCAGCAGGATGAGAAGCTGGGTGGAGAAACATGAGACCAAGAGAGATGGCTGAACCAGTCCCATCACCAGTCTGTGAAGAAAACGAGTGTTCCCCTGTGGTGATATATTGTGTACCCTAATAAAATTTGCCTGAAGATCAGAGAACAGAACAAGCCATTAGATTAAACACAGAGGCCAGGCACTGGTGGCACACACCTTTAGTCCTAGCTCTCGGGGGCAGAGATTCGTCTGGATCTCTGTGAGTTCAAGGCCACCCTGGACTACATGAGATTGACTCAGTCTAGGAGAGAAACAGAGCCAGGCAGTGGTGGGTGGCACACATCTTTAATCCCAGTACTGGGAAGCACACATGTCTTTAATCCCAGGAAGTGATGGCTGGGCGGATCAAGGTATATAAGGTGTGAGGAGAGAGGAACTAAAGGCTTTTTGGCAGAAGCGTCCCTTTCAGCTAGAGGCTTTTCAGCTGGAGCCTTTCATGTGAGGACTCTTGAGGATTTCAGTCAGAGGATTCGTGGAATTGGCAAGGTGCGACACAGCAGTGGCTTGTTCCTTTGTCTCTCTGATCTTTCAGCATTTACTCCGATATCTGGCCCCGGGCTCTTTTATTTAAAGACCATTTAACATTCGAGTTATATTCTCCCACGGACCAGATGTGAGTCGTACGGGCAAGAGACACAAGGCAAGCTGGGATGGAGCCGCAAGGGTCTGGCACATCTGGCGCTTGAACAGACCATAACAAAATGAAGATGAAGGTAATCCAGCCCCAAGAGGCTGAGCAGGGAACCAGTCAGAACTTAGATGCCTTTTTATGGTTGGGGAGGCTAAAGTGGAAATCTCAAGCCACTGAGGAGGCAGGAGGTGGAGGACCCACAGACGAAGATGAGCTCGAAACACCTGCCAAGGCTATGAAAGCACCAGAGTTAGACTCCACCACGTAACTTAGCTGTTCCCTTCCTTCCGTGTCACTTCACAGGGATCGGAGACTAGGGCAGGCAAGAGCAGAAACCAGGCCAGAAGCAGAGAAGCCTGTGGAATCCCTTCCGCAGTCACCTACCTCCCCTCTGGCAGGAAGAAGGGCTGAAGATGGTGAGCAAGGACAGGCAGCTTCACCTCCGCATCTGCCCTCGAGATTGTATGCTCAGCACTGGACATTTTAATAATCAGACTTGAGACTTCTGTGGCTGGAGAGTGAGCTATAGTAGCTAAGGACAACTAGAAAATCAAGTCCATCCCTAGCCGAAGACGATCCAGTCCTAAGACGTTAATTTAAAGGGACTAAAGTATGGATGCGGAGGAGGGGCAGAGTTGAAAGGGACAGCAAGGCTGTTTTATGCTTCCCGCTCCCAAACTCTGCTTTTCTGCATAAGACTCTAAAGAGTCAACATACAGAAGTTCAGAAAGGGGGTTTTACAAATCAAAATAGAAGCCAGTCATTAACAATTTCAGAAACATGCCACAACGTGCAAATCCACCACCAATTCAGCACTCGTTTGCAAAACTTGACACAAACGACCTAAATATTTCTGACTTACGGGGCAGAGACTGTGTTCCACTCCTCTCTCTCTCTCTCTCTCTCTCTCTCTCTCTCTCTCTCTCTCTCTCACTTGCTCTGATACTTGGTAAAATCCCTGTCTATTAAATGGGCTCTAAGAACTGCTATTCTCACCAGGAAAAGACTGCCCTGCTGGGTTCTTAGGAAACAGAATCTGAGCAAATATTCATATAGTGAGTATTGTCATTAGTTAAAAATAGGCTGAAGGGTTGGGGATACAGCTCAGGGGCAGAATGCTGGCCTAGCACTCACAAGGCCCTGGGTGTGATCCCTGGGACCAAATGGAAAGAAACAAGGTAAGCCTCACCAGGTACATTATAAAGTAGTTAATTTTTTTCTATATCCTATCAGAGCTAGTCCAATCTCTGGAGCATGCTTCACAGAACCAAACAACAAAGCAGAATATGAAGCCTTGAAATTTTGCTATTCGATAGAAGATCTGCTCTACATTTTTTAAATAGAGTTGAGTAGAAAACTCTCAAAATAAATACAGTATCAATAATGCTATCAAATGCAGAACAGAGCCCTTCGGTGAGCCCAGGACTCATGAGCACTGTTCTTTTGAGATGAGTCTGAATCATGTAGTGAGGCCTTGTCTTTAAAAAAAAAAAAAAAAAAAAAAAAAAGTTAAACTTGAAAATACTCCTTTAAAAGTGTTTAAAAATATCTTACCCATATTTTCTTTATACTTTGTTGGTATATAAGAAGTATTTTCAATGACAACATGAATTAAGAGCCTACTATGTGCCATTACAACTCTCTGAGTATCATTACCCCTTTTGTTACACCTAGGAAACTGAGGCTCGGACTTAGTGACTTACTTGAGGTCACACTATTAAGGAAGTGGTAGAGCCAGCTTTCTAACTCAAGATAGTGTGTGAGATCAACAACACACATTCTTAATCATGCTGCTTCTGTAACGCTGGTAAGAGGCCATTTCAGCTTTTTGGTTGTTGGTGGTGATGGCGGTGGTGGTAGTCTGGTGTGTGTGTGTGTGTGTGTGTGTGTGTGTGTGTGTGCACATGTGCATGCATTTCTATACTCACATGTATATGCATGGAGTCCAGAGACTGATATCAGGTGTCTTTCTCAATCACTCTTCATCTTTTTTGGGACAGGGTCTCTCACTGAACCTGAAACTTGAGCATCACCTAGACTAGTTGTCTAGAAAGCCACAAAGGTCCTCCTGGTTCTGCTCCCCAAGCTCTGGGATTTGAAATGCATGCTGCAGCACTTGGCTTTTTTGTAGTTGTTGTTGTTTTTTGAGACAGGGTTTCTCTGTGTAGCTTTGCACCTGTCCTGGAACTCACTCTGTAGCCCAGGCTGGCCTCAGACTCACAGGGATCCACCTGGTTCTGCCTCCTGAGTGCTGGGATTAAAGGTGTGGGCCACCACTGCCCGGCTAGTACTTGGCTTTTTATGTGGGTGCTGGGGATCAAATGCAGATACCCATGTTTCCACGGGCAAGTACTTTATCAACAGAGCTCCCTTTTTGATTCCAACTCCCTATTCTGATGGTTACCTCTACAATATGCTATTTTGAAACACAAGCCAAAATCAAGTTCCAACCATAGTTCTATTTAATTTACCTTTGACTGACATGAACTCATTAGTCAACTCTTTATGACAACCTCAGACAGCAGATATCCTGGAATGTCAAACTTCTAGCAATCCTTTTATATACACATTCATGACACCTGGCTTATGAAGTATATGTGTGTTTGGGTGGGAGCTCCACCTCAACCCCTGGCACCCTGGCATACCTATACCCAAAGAGTCTGGAATGTTCTGGTGGAAGATCCACCTCAACTCCCCTCCCCAATCTCTTTCCCTAAACCCGCCCCTTCAAAGCCCACCAAACACAGCTCCTCCTCCAGAGAGGCTCAAGACCACTCCCGTAGGGTATATAGGCTGTATCCCAGAAAACAAACACATGGTTCTGGTCTCACGTCCCAGTCTCCTCTCTGTAGGGTGGGGAATCGCCTGGAACCCTTTACCCATTAAACCTGGGGTTTTCCAATTCAGTTTGATTCGGTTTGCTGAGTCGGTAGAGAGGCCTTCAGGGTGCAAAACTTACCAATGTGACTACAAAATTTGACGATTTCTAAAGTGATAAGTAAAGGAAACACTGCCTTTTAGGGTTTGTGAGACTGAGTGTGATGGAGCTGTGTTACTCGACTGTTATTAGACAGGCTTTCTCTTAGGAAATATAAAGGTCAGTCTTGGGAGGCGGGGCGGGAACCCCTAGGCATTTCAGTACAACTCCATGGTAATCATCCCTTACCAACTCGACTCCCACACTACCCAGCACAGGGAACACTTGGTAATGTCTGCAGACTTGTGTACTGTCACTTCTAAATGCAGGGCAGAGGCATGTGCAATTTGCACCCACGATTTGCAAAAATGCTGCTAAGCATCTCTGTACTGCACAAGATAGCCCTCTAATAAGGAACTCTCCGATCTAAAACGTCAACTGTGTTCCACTGAGAAACCCTGGTACAAGGGATTACATGTCTGCAGGCTTTCAAGCAGACTGGGTGTTAGAAACAGTAACTACAAACAAGAAATCAGAATGCAGGCAAGGCTCAGCAGTCACGGAAGCGCTGGGCCAGCAGCACCTGGTTCATTACATCTGAGAGACAGAAAGAGATATGATCATGTCCTTAATATCCCAACTGTGCCAGCGAGGCTGAATTGCTTTTACTGATAACAGAACAGGAAATTTAAGTCTGAGTAGAAAGAGGAGAAGTTTACTCAAGAAAACAGCTTTTATTAAACTTTGCACAGTCCCACTTCTAACTTAACGAGTGTTTGTTACAAGAGTCTCCAAGAGTTACAATCTAAAATAAGAAAAGGGATGTTGTGGACACAGCATTAAAAAAAAAAATTCAGAACAAATATTCATGAGCCTCACTATGGCCACCAGCATTCTGAAGATGGAACTGCTGGGGAGGCCTGGCTTTTAGTTCCAACCATGTAAATGCTCTGATAACATGTAGCCATAGTTACATCCTACACCTTCCGTTCTGAGTTTGGAGACCCTTCACAAAAGTAAATAGTAACAATTTGCACATGCAGCATCTCTGAGATGGTGGTGCTTAGAGCAGAGACAAACAATGCAAGAAGCAAAAAAGAAACTCCACAAAAGGTAGTGTTGCTTGGCTTGGCTTCAGTCATGATCACGTGTTTTCTGTTTGTTTATTTTTTAAAAATCTATGCTTCTATGCATCTCTTCATTCTTTATTCCTTTCACGGTATCTTTCTTTGTATCCTCAGTCACATCGCTTTACCGTTTTTACCCTGGCTTTATTCCCTTTCCACAAGCATTGCCTTTCCTCTCTTTAAACTCTAGTAAAATGAGATGATGGGGCTCTGGAGTTGAGCCAGTTCTCAGGAGATTACCCAGCAGCGAACCCACCTCTCTCTCCTCAAAGCTGCAACAGTTATGGAAGGTGGTCACAGCGAATGGCTTCCAGAAACCACAAATCAGTTCCACTCAGCGCTATACTGCTAGTAAGATCTACACGGACCCACCCTTTATTATCAGCATTTACTAAATTAGAAAAAGCTCACAAACTGACATACCCACCCTCAACTACGGTTGGAAAACTGTGCGGGTGATGTATCTATGGACTTCTTGAAAACTATCTTCTGATAAGATGAACCATTTACTAAATGCAAACACGGTGTGATTCATCTAATAAACCTTATTTGACATTATGTCAGGGTAAGTAAGGAATGACTCATTAAATCCCTAAAATGGCACGCAAGGTATGTTTCACCCTCCTACAGTCCTCGGAATAACCTCGGGAAGTTTATTCTCCCGTTAACTGTGGGAACCAGGAGCAGACACTGATTAACTCCGAGGATTCCGGGTCATGTTAGGTAAACCGGTCCAGTACTTCACCGGGTACTCATAGCGCGGTACCTCGTGCAGCCCTTGGCAAGAGACACCGGAGCAACAGGAAAGTCCGTTTACTACCGTGGAACCCGGAAAGTAAGCCCTCGTGTGTGCTCTAGGCTGGTTTACTCTTAGTCGGCAACGGGGTGCAAGCCCTGGAAACCTCGCGGTGCGGGGTGCGGTCTAGCTCAAGTTCGGTGGCCAGCGTTCCACCCAAGTTTGGCGGGGCCAAGGAGGCAACTCTGGCTGTTGCTTCTCTTAGGAGCCGCCTCCGCCCGGCGCCAGGTGAGTCCCGAAACCCCCGCGACCCCCCGTACCTTGGTGAGCTGGGCGATCTTCTTGCTCATTTTCAGGTGCATGTCCTGGCTGTAGTCCATGCTGTGCCCGGCCATCTGCGCGGCGGCCGGCGAGGGCGCGAATTTGGCCGCCCCGGCCGCAGAGCCGCCGTAATAGTGCTGCTGCCAGCTCATGCCCGGGGTCGCCATCTTCCCGGCAGACCCCGGCCGGGGCACCTGTCCCCGTGCGCTAGGCGAGGCTGGCGCAGCGACGACGCGGGGCAGGCGACAGCCGAGGGTGGGGGGGGTGGCCGCTTGCCGACCCGCCGGCCCGCGCCCTCCAGTCAGGGCGATCGGAGCCTTCCCT
>CABHPQ010162862.1:0-29590 GCA_902168405.1 Peromyscus aztecus | reverse complement strand
CAGATCCCAATCCACCTGCCTGGTGTGTTTGGCTTGAACAAAGAAGTTTATTTTTGAAATAGATGGCTTTTCATTGCAGAAAGCCATAAGTAATCAAAATGTACAGGGTTGAGGTCAACTGATAATAGAGTTCATGTCCATAATTAATACACTTACAGCAACTCCTATACTTAAGGCTCTGGGAATATCAAGGAAGAGGGACCAGAAAATTCTAATAGCTAGAAGACCAGGACATCTGCTTCAAGAAAATCTATTCTGAGAGAAAGAGAGAGAGAGGAAGAGAGAGAGAGAGAGAGAGAGAGAGAGAGAGAGAGAGAGAGAGAGAGAGAGAGAGCAAGAGCAGAAAAGAAGGACACAAAGTAACAGAAGGCATTGGGGAGAGAAGTCAGGTGTGAATGTCATGAAGATACTTATAAAAATTACAATACATTCTCTAAATAAATTTTCTCATAAAAATTTATTAATATTTTTTAAAAACTCTACTCATAAGTGGGCTGAAATATCAATGCAAAAGATGTCACCTTCTTTTAAGGTCTACCACATGAGTCTATTTAATGGGTAGTAGGGATTTATTAAGATACAAATTGAGGAAATACACTCACAAATACAGAACCGAGTAAACAGCTGAAGTCATACTCTGAACTGACTGGGAGTGAATCCACCTGGCAGTCCTGGACTATATAGCCCAGGGTCATAGGCAAAGCAAATACTTCTACAAACTTCAACATTTTGATTACCATTATCCATCCTAGTTCATGTTTTTTTTTAAATATTCTATAAAACTTTGTTCATGTTTTGTCTTGCTTTTTTGTGATGTTTTCTTTCTTTTCTTTTGGGTTTAGTTTATGTTATAGTGCAGAATATATGGCTCATAGTCCTTGAATTAGGTATCAAATTTGAAAAGTTTATAGTGAAACTTAATATTGAAATTACAAAACAAAACATGAAAGTTAATGTTCAAATGGATACTACTTGTTATTATAAATTAAAGCTTTCGTATCTTTGCTATTTTTATAAATTTTAACAGTACTGTTCTTTGGATTTTATTATGGAGAAACCACATAAGTTTTAACTAATGTGAATATCCAGACATGATATACCAAAATATGAAGATCTATGTGGCTGAAGATGAGAGAGAAGTACATTTAGAAAAGACTTTTGTCTATCTTCCTATAACCAGAACAGGGATTTTCAAAGATAAAATCATATTGCTCTATTCCTCCCAGAAAGAATAGAGGTTTAGTATTGAGTGAAGATTTAGACACCATTACCCTGAGAAAAATGTATCAAGGAAATCTACAGGGATAGGCCTTATTGCTAAGCCTGACATTTGGAGGCTTGAAGGTCTTTGGAGATGGATCCCTCCCTCATAATTAGCAGCTTGTAAAAACAGCTGTAGGAGCTTTATTAGTGACTGACAGGATTGGATCTGAGTAAAATCTTTAGGCCTGAGTGAAGACATGGCATACTACACAGGCTAAAAGATTTTGAGATTGCTATCGCACTGGAGGATTTCTGAAAAAGAACAGATGTATAGGGCCATTAAAGATTTCCAAGTGATAGCTCAAACTTGCTGCTCTGGCAGATGATCTCGATTCAGTTCCCAGCACTTATATCACAATGTATTACAACTGTCCAAACCTCTAGTCCTATGCCCTCTTTTGATTTTTGCATACACCAGGCATGCACATGGTATACATATATACATGCAGGCAAAGTACCAAACATATAAATCAAATGAATAAGTCTATAAAGAAATTTATAAGAAAGAGAAAAAGTATGGATGATCTGGGAGGAGTTTCGGATAGAAAAAACATAATCAGAATATACTGTATGAAAAAATCTATTTTCAATGAAAAAGTATACAATTACCTTTTCTTTAAAGAGTTACTCCAAATGGCCTTGTCATCCATGGAAGAAGAGACAAAACCCTTTATGTAACACATTTGTCCTAGAGACTTTTCTTTGTTATTTTTTTATTTTTGATGATATGTACATACATATGCAAATGTGTGTGCATGTGTTTGTGTAGGTGCATGTGAACATGTACATGTGTCTTAGTGGGTTTTTTTTTTGCTGCAGAAAAACAGCATGATTGAAAAGCATGTTGGGGAGGACAGGGTTTATATGGCTTACACTTCCACATTGCTGTTCATCACTGAAGGAAGTCAAGACAGGAACTC
Organism: Peromyscus aztecus; assembly: GCA_902168405.1. Lineage (NCBI taxonomy): Eukaryota > Metazoa > Chordata > Mammalia > Rodentia > Cricetidae > Peromyscus > Peromyscus aztecus. The sequence continues at coordinate 27,407 of CABHPQ010162862.1, read as the reverse complement.
AACAGAGTAGGATCCTAGAGGTGGGAGCTGATTCAGAGGCCATGGAAGAGTGCTGCTTACTCATTTGCTTCACCTGCCTTTCTTAGTCTGCCTTCTTATAGAAACCAAGACTACCAGCCTAGGGATGGCACCACTCACAACAGGCTAGGCCCTCCCCCATTGAGAAAATGCCTTACAGCTGGATCTCATGGAGGCATTCCTCTCCTGACGATTATGGTTGTGTCAAGTTGACACACAAAATCAGCCAGTACATATGACCCTTGTCAACTTGACACACAAACATATCGCTATTAAGCCACAATACTTCCTTTCTTATTTGCTCACAAACCTCACATTAAAAACAGAATAACTTTAAAAGTTGCACAGTATTTACAAATTCACACACATTAAATTTTCAGTTCCTTTAAAACAGCCAATTTCTTAAGATCCAAAGTCTTTCAAAATTCAAAGTCTATCAACTGTGGGCTCCAGTAAAATACTTTCTTACTTCAAGAGAGAAAATTAAGGGCACAGTCACAATCAAATAAAATCAAAACCAAATTCCAGTCATCCAATGTCTGGGATCTAGTCAAGATCTTCTGGACTCTTCTAAAGGGCTTGGGTCACTTCTCCAGTTCCATCTTCTGTAGCACACACAGCTTGTCTTCTAGACTCCAGCTGGCTCCACTCTACTGCTGCTCCTGTTTTTTTGTGGTCATCTTACAGTACTAGCATTCTGTCTCTTACTGGATGAAGCCTATCAAATGAAAATTGGGCTAGGCACCAATCTATGGGTATAGCAGACTATCATTAGGCATCATTTCAATGACAATTTTTTTCTCCAGTCAGGTTTGATTGTATCCTAGTTCTCTGCCATGCAGCCTCTGGTTACTGGTACTACAGGCAGTGTCAGGGGTAGGCTCAGTTTTGTGCCATGGGTCTGAGACTGGACCAGTTATTGGTTGGCCACTCCCATAATTTCTGTGCCAACTTTACCCCAGCAATACCATAGGCAGGACAGCTATAGGTTGGAAAGATGTGAGACTGGGTTGGTGTCCCAATATTTCTACTGGAAATATTGCCTGGTTACAAAGGACCAGTTCTGACTATATGCTTAGAGTTCCCTAGTGCTTGGAGTCTTACCTGGGGTGATCCCTCTAGACTCCTGGCAGTTTCCCTTGTTCCAGATTTCTACCTCACCTCGAAATGCCCCCAATTTCGAGTCATTTCCTTCAGTAATCTCACTCTCCACCCCTCCCCCACCAAATCCCTCATGTTCCCATCCACACCTGCCCCCAATCCTCTCATGAAATCTCTTCTATTTCTTCTTTTGAGGGAGATCTAAACACCTCACCCAACTTGAACTCTCTTTACCTAGCCTCTCTGTGTCTGAGGATTGTGGCATGGTTATCCTTTACTTTATAGCTAATATCCACTTATAAGTGAATACTTGTTTGTTTTTCTGGGATTGTGTTACCTTATCCAGAATGACTTTTTCTAGTTTCATTTTTTTTGCCTTCAAATTTCATGATGTCTTCATTTTTAAAAGCGGAGTAATATTCCATTATGTAATTGTACCACCTTTTGTCAATTCTTCAGGTGAGGGGCATCTAGGTTGTTTCTTCATTCTGGCTAGTATGAATAAAGATGCTATGAACATAGTTGAGTAAATGTCCCTGTGGTATTGTTGAGCATCCTTTGGGTATATGCCCAGGTGTGGTACAGCAGTGTCTTGAAGTAGATTGTTTCTCAATTTCCTGAGAAACTGCCATGTTGATTTCCAAATTGACTGTACAATCTTGCATTCCCACCAACAGTGGAGGAGCGTTTCCCTTGCTCCACATCCTCTCCACCATAAGCTGTCACTTGTGTTTTTGATTTTAGCCATTCTGAGAGGTGTTAGGTGGAGTCTAGTAATCATTTAGATTTGCATTTTCCTCAAGTGTAAGGATGTTGAACATTTGTTTCTTGGCTATTTGAGAGTGTTCTATTGAGAATTCTCTGTTTAGATCTGTACCCAATGTTTTAATTAGATTATTTGGGTTTTTTTGATCTCTATATTCTTGGGTTTTTATATATTTTGGAAATCAGCCCTCTGTCAGATATGGGATTGGTCAAGATCTTTTAACATTCTGTATCCTCCTATTTTTTCCTATCGACAGTGATCTTTGCCTTATATAAGCTTTTAAGTTTCATGAGGTCCCATTTAATAATTGTAGATCTTAGTGCCTATTCTATTGGAGTTCTATTCAGGAAGTTATTTCCTGTGCCAATGTATTCCAGGGTATTTCCCACTTTCTCTTTTATTAGGGTCAGTGCATCTGGAATTACGTTTAGGCTTTGATCAACTTGGACTTGAGTTTTGTGCATGGTGGTAGATGTGAATCTATTGCCTTCTTCTGCATACCAACATCTGATAAATCAGGACCATTAGTTGAAAATGCCTCTTTTTTTTTCATTCTATCATTTTGGCATTTTTGTAGAAAATCAGGTGTCCATAGGTGTGTGGATTTATGTATGGGACTTAGAATCAATTCCATTGATCAATTTGTCTGGTTTTATGCCACAGCCATGAAGTTTTTCTTAATACAGCTCTGTAGCACAGCTTGAAATCAGGGATGGGGATACCTCTGTAGACAGAAGTCTATGGTCCCACCTGGCCCAACAGTCCAATAGCCACTTACAAAATAATCACCCGGAGGCTTAATATTAATTACAAACTGTATTGTCTATGGCTCCAGCACATTATTAACTAGCTCTTATAACTTAATTCAAGCTATTCCTATTATTCTATGTCTTGCCACATGGCTTCATGGCTTACCAGTACTTTCACATTTTGCTTCTCCTGGTGGCGGCTCGCAGCATCTCTCCTGACCTTTTTCTTCCTCTCTGTCTTCAGTTTGATTGTACCCTCTAAACTTATTCTGCCTCACCACTGGCCAAACAGCTTTATTTATCAACCAATCAGAGAAACACATATTTCCAACAGAAAGATATCCCACAACATACCTCCACAAGTAATTTTATTGTATAGAATTGTTTTAGCTATCCTGATGTTTTTGCTTTTTAATATGAAGTTGAATATTGTTCTTTCAAGGCCTGTAAGGAATTTTCTTTTTTTTTTTTGGTATTTTAATGGGAATTATATTGAATCTGTAGATTGCTTTTGGTATGATGGTCATTTTTCCTATGTGAATCCTATTGATCCATGAGAGTGGGAGATCTTCATACCTTCTGATATCTTCTACAGTTTCTTTCTTCAAAGATTTGAAGGTCTTGTCATACGAGACTTTCACTTGCTTGGTTAGAGTTATACCAAGACATTTTTTTTAATATTTGTGGTTATTGTGAGGGGTGTTGTTTTCCTGATTTCTTTCTCAGCCTCTTTATCTTTGTATATAAGAGTACTACTGATTTATTTTTGAGTTAATCTTATATCCAGTCACTTCACTTAAAATGTTTATCAGCCATAGGGATTCCTTGGTGGAAATTTTGGTGTTGCTTATGCTTATGTATACTATCATATCATCTGCAAATAATGATAATTTTACTTCTTACTTTCCAGTTTGTATCCCCTTGATCTCCTTTAGCTGTCTTATTGCTCTAGCTAGAACATCAAGTACTATATTGTACAGATATGGAAAGGATGGATAGCCTTGTCTTGTTCCCGATCTTAGTGGAATTGCTTTGAGTTTCTCTCCATTTAATTTGATGTTGGTTATAGACTTGCTGTATATTGCCTTTACTTTGTTTAGGCATGTCCCTTGTATACCTGATATCTGCTTTACCATGAAGCAGTGTTGGATTTTGTCAAAGGCTTTTTCAGCATTTAATGAGATGATCATATGGTATGTTTTTTTTTCAGGTTTTTCATATGTTGGATTACATTGACATATTTTCATATGTTGAATTGTCCCTGGGTCTCTGGGGTGAAGCCTACTTGATCCTGTTGGATGGCCTTTGATGTGCACTTGGATTTGGTTTGACTATTTTATTGAGTATTTTTACATCAATATTCATGAGTGAAACTGATCTGAAATTTTCCTTCTTTTTTTGAGTCTTGGTGTGTTTTGTGCATAGAGGTGACTGTGGCCTCATAAAATGTAATTGGTAATATTTCTTCTATTTTTATTTTATGTGATAATTTAAGAATTGTTGATATTAGCTCTTCTTTAAATGTCTGGTAGAATTCTGTGCTAAAAAGTTCTGGTGTTGGGCTTTATTTGGCTGGGAGACTTTTAATGACAGCTTTCATATCCTTAAGGATTATAGCACTATTAAATTTGTTTATCTGATGATGATTATTTAGTAAGTGGTATATATGAAGAAATTTGTCCACTATTTTTAGATCTCCTAAATTTCTGGAGCACAAGTTTTTGAAATACAACCAAATGTTTTTCTTCATTCCCTCAGTGTCTATTTCTGGCTTTTTAAATTTGGATATTCTCTTTGTCTTTTATTTAGTTTAGATAAGGGTTCTTTCTCAAAGAACCAACTCTTTGTTTCACTGATGTTTTTGTATTGTTCTCTGTGTTTCTATTTATTGACTTCAACCCTCAGTATGATTATTTTGTGCCATCTACTCCTGTTGGATATGTTTACTTCTTTTTGTTCTACAGCTTTCAAGTGTGCTGTTAAGTCGCTAATATGAGATCTCTCCAAATTTCTTTATTCAGGCACTTATTGCTGTAAATTTTCCTCTTAGCACCTCTTTCAATGGCTCCCATAAGTTTGAAGATATTGTGTATTCATTTTCGTTGAATTCTGGTATTTCTTTCTTTATTTCTGACTTGACCCAGTGTTAATTCAGTAGAGAGTTGTTCAGTTTCCATGAATTAGCAGGCTTTCTGTTGTTTCTGCTGTTGAAATCCACCTTTAATTCATGGTGATCTGACAGGATGAAGGGAGTTATTTTCATTTTCTTATATTGGTTGAGACTTGCTTTGTATGACTTACTCATATGAATGACTAGGTGATCAATTTCAGAGAATGTTCCATGAGGTGGATGAGAAGAAAATGTATTCTTTTGTGTTTGGGTGAAATGTTCTGTAGATATCTGTTAGGTCCATTTGGGTCTTAACATCTGTTAACTATAGTATTTCTCTGTTTAGTTTTTGCCTGAATGAACTGTCCATTAGTGAGAATGGGTTATTGAAGTCTCCCGATGTCAGTGTGTGGTAGTCAATGTGTAATTTAATCATCAGTATATTTGTTTTACAAATGTGGGTACCCTTGTGTTTGGGGCAGAGATGTTGAGAATTAAGATGCCGTCTTGGTGGGTTTTCACTTTGATGAGTATGAACTGTCTTTCTCCATCTGTTTTGGTTAACTTTGGTTTCAAAATATTTTGTTAGCTAGCTATACCAGATTGTTTCTTAGAGCCATTTGCTTGGAAAATCTTTTTCCAACCCTTTACTCTGAAGTAATGTCTGTCTTTGATGTTGAGGTGTGTTTCTTATATGCAGCAAAAGGATGGATCCTATTTTCATATCCATTCTGTTAACCTGTCTTTTTATTGTTGAATTGAGACCATTGATATTGAGAGATATTAATGATCAGTGATTGTTAATTCCTGGTTTTGTTGTTGTTGTTGTTGTTGTTGTTGTTGGTGGTGGTGGTGGTGGTGTGTGTGTGTGTGTGTGTGTGTGTGTGTGTTCTTTTCATTATGCTGGTGTGAGAGATTATTTATTGCCTGTAGCAGGCTTTCTTTGGGTCACCAATCAGCTCTCAATATTAGTTATGAATGCTTGACCTTAGCTTATGCTTGTTCCACTAACTCTTAAAACTTAAATTAAGCCGGGCGGTGGTGACGCACACCTTTAATCCCAGCACTCAGGAGGCAGAGGCAGGCAGATCTCTGTGAGTTCGAGGCCAGCCTGGGCTACCAAGTGAGTTCCAGGAAAGGTGCAAAGCTACACAGAGAAACCCTGTCTCGAAAAAACCAAAAAAAAAAACAAAAAACAAAAACAAAAAAAACTTAAATTAACCTGATTTTCTTCATCTATGATTTGCCTCAAGGCTTTTTACCTTTCTTTCATTCTGTGTGTACCACTCTGTATTTGGCTGGCTGGTGGCTGGCTGGCTGGCTATTCCTGGCCATCTCCTTCTCTTTCTCCCTCCTTCTCTCCTCACTTGTTCTCTCCTCCTCTTACTTATTCGCTCTCCATGCCAGCCCCATCGATCTCTGTATAATCTAGCTCTTGGCTGTTCAGCTTTTTATTAGACAAATCAGGGGCCCTAGGCAGGCAAGGTGGAACAGCAACCCATCTTTACATAATTAAACAAAAGCAGCATAAACAAAATCAACACACCTTTACATAATTACACAAGTGCAATATAAACAAATGTAACATCATTACATTATTAAAGTAATATTCCAAAACAATTGCCTGTGTTTTTTTGTGTGTAATTAAGATACTTGGTTTGGGGTTTTCCTTCTAGTACCTTCAGTAACAGTGGATTTGTGGATAATATTGCTTAAATTTGATTTTGTCATGGGATATCTACTTTTCTCCACATGTGGTGACTGAAAGTTTTGCTTGCATCTGTGGTAGCTTAGAATCTGCAGCACATCTATACAGGCACTTCTGGTTTGTAGAGTCTCTATAGAGAAAGTTGAGTGTAATTTTAATAGGTCTGCCTTTATATGTTATTTGCCCCTTTTTTCTTGCATCCTTCAATATTCTTTGTTCTATATGTTTAGTGCTTTGATTATGTGGTGAGAGGACTTTCTTTTCTGGTCTAATCTATTTGGTTTTCTGTTAACTTCTTGTACCTTTATAGGCATATCCTTCAGAAAATTTAGAAAATTTTATTCTATGATTTTGTGAAAAAAATATTTTCTGGCCTTTGAGCTTGGACTCCTCTTCTATTCTTATTATTCTTTTTTTGAATTTATTTTATTTTATTTTACAATATAATTCAACTTTACATATCAGCCATAGATTCCCCTGTTCTTCCCCCTCCCCCCAGCCCACCCCCATTTCCATTTCTCCTCCAGGGCAAAGACTCCCCCGAGGATTGAGATCAACCTGGTGGGCTCAGTCCAGGAAGGTCTAGTCCCCTCCTCCTAGGCTGAGCCAAGCATCTCTGCTAAGCCCCAGGTTTCAAACAGCCAGTTCATGCACTGAGCACAGGACCCGGTCCAACTGCCTGGATGCCTCCCAAACAGATCAAGCCAATCAACTGTCTCACCTATTCAGAGGGCCTGATCCAGTTGGGGGCCCCTCAGCCATTGATTCACAGTTCATGTGTTTCCATTTGTTTGGCCACTCGTCCCTGTATTCCATCCATCCCTGGTCCCAACAACTCTTGCTCACATAAACCCTATTGACTCCCGGAGCTCCACCCAGGGCCTGACCGTGGATATCTGCATCCAGTTCCCTCAGTCACTGGATGGGGTTTCTAGCACGACAATTAGGGTGTTTGGCCATCCTATTTTAGAAATAGCACGACCTATTAGGGTAGGTCATTTCGGGCTATTTCTCGACTATTGTCAGCAGTCTATTGTGGGGGCATCTTTGTGGATTTCTGAGGGCCTCTCTAGCACTTTGCTTCTTCCTATTCTCATGTGGTCTTCATTTACCATGAACATTCCTTGTGTTCCCTCTCTGTTCTTAATCCAGTTGGGATCTCTTGCTCCCCCAAGTTCTTTTTCCCTCACCCCTCGCCCCTCATTGCCCCTACTCTTATTCTTAGGTTTATTATTTTTATAGTGTCCCCGTTTTTCTGGGTGTTTTATGTCAGGAATTTTTATAAATGCTACCTTTTCTTTGATCAATGTATTTATTTCTTCTGTTGTGTTTTCAAAATCCAAGAGTCATTCTTCCATCTTTTGTATTTTATCAGTTCCTTTTTGTTTACCTAGATTTTCTATTTCCAGGATTCCCTCAATTTTTATTTTCCTTATTTGTTTCTATTTCTATTTTCTGCTTTTGGACAGTTTTATTTATTTCTGTCATCTGTTTTTTTTTTCTTTTTCTCTTAGTTTTCTTGAAGTTATTTAAGAGAATTAAATTCCTTTAATTTCCTCCAATTTTTGATTGTCTTTTCCTCAATTTCTTTAAGGAATTTATTTATTCAGTTCCTCTTTAAGCACCTCTATCATTTGTTTTAAGGTCATTTTCTTGTGCTGCAGCTGTGTTGGAGTATTCAGGACTTGCTGTAGTGGAATGGCTGGGCTCTGCTGGTGACAAATTTCCCTGGCTGTTGTTTGCATTCTTACACTTGAGTTTAGTCATCTGGATTTGGAGTGAATATAGCTCTAGATGCCGATTTCTTTATTTGTCTTTGTTGGACTGGAGTTTTCTTCCTTGGTGTCTGTTTCCTCTCTGGTATTCTGGTTGCTGTGGCCTGTGATTGGGTAAGGGGTCTCAACCAGCATTGGGGGCTTGATATCTGATGGCCTGCATGGCCTTTGGTCCGGGAAGGTGTTGCTGCCCAAGTTTAGTCTTCTGGAGTTCAGGATCTGGGCCTGGATTCTGTTGGGGTCGGAGACATCTGCCTGGTTTACTGGGAGTTGTCCTGGTGTTTGGGGTTCAGGATGCTGTTCTGTACTCTGGGGTTAAGGATGTTGAACTGGCTTCAGATGGTTTAGAAAGCTATCACCAGAGGTATGTATCCTGTCTTCTTATACATCCCAGGACCACCAGCCTAAGGATATATATCAGGCTCTTCTCGACTGCAGGCTCCCAAATTATGACACAGAGATTTATTATGAAAATGATTAAGTTTTCATCATAATTTCATTAATTATGAAAGCTTTGCCTTAGCTTGTTTCTAAGTAGTTCTTATAAGTTAATTAACCCATTTCCATTCATCTTTGTGTTGCCATGTGACTCATAGGTTTTGCTTGTCCTCCTGCATGTCCTGCTTCCTCTTCATCTGGCTGGTGACTCTGCCCTTCTCCTTCCCTGAGACCTCTTTGTCCCCAGAAGCTCTGCCTAACTCCTTCCTGCCTAGCTATTAGCTTTTCATCATTTTATTAATGCAATCACAGTAACCAAGTGTTAGGAAGGGTCTGCACTTGGATGTGTGGTATGCTTTGATCTAGTAAGGGGAGGTCTTTTGTCCTGCCCCTTGGCATTCCTTCAAAAAGTCCTTCCGAAGAGACAGAAGGGGCCAGTGGATAAGGACCCAGATCCTCCCTAGCTAGCCTGTGTTTCTGTCTGTCTCTCTCCCCTCTAACCTTCTATCTAAATATTTCTCACTTCTCCCTCCTCAAGAGTGCCCTGGGGTACAAGTGGAAGTGGGTCTCTCACATGTATCTCTCTCTATATAATCATGTCCATCTGAGTAATTTTGAGAGTGATCACAAAGAGCAAGGAGTGGAGTGCAAGCCAGAATGAGATCATGGTAATATTATTGTCTTAGTCACTGCTCTATTGCTATGAAGAGTCACCATGGCCAAGTTTACTCTTATAAAAGAAAGCATTTAATTGAGGGCTTGCTTATACTTTCAGAGATTTAGTCCACTACCATCATGGTTGGGATCATGGCTGCAGGATACAAATTTCACAAGCTTAGTGATTGCACTAGAGAAATGAGAATTGGTAAACATCCAGACTATTTTCTTCACCTGCTCACCTAGAAGTCTAGAGTGAATGTCATTTCATGGCCTAGTAACCTATGTCATTCTATATAATACCAGGCCTCACCAAAATACCCATATTCTCATCATTGTTTCTCAGTAAATAGAACTCAGTCTCATTAAGGAGGCCCCATGTACTTGGCAAAAGAATTTACTCTTAGAGATATTTAAAGAACTTCTTCTCTAGACTCTTATTTTGAGAATTTTTCTCAGTCAGTAGTGCTCACCCTTAGGCTTATTACAAACCTTTTCTACTAGACCCCTATCATAGGAATTGTTTCTTGGTCAATATGACCCATTATTGTGGAAGAGGTCACAGGCACTTTGCAAAGGACATGTGCTTTGCAAGGGAGTAACAATGTAGTCTTGCCTTAAACTTTGCTGTGATAATTATCATGAGGAACCTTTTTTCCAAAGTTTCATTGTGTTACATGTGTAAAAAATAAACCACTCAGAGTCATATTCCTGAAGTGTGGACCAGCTTCGCTAACTACGTCATGGTGAACTGCGTTTCCTTCTTGCCTCTCATAATTCATCTTCCTGCTAGCAGCAGATCTTGCAGGGATTGCCACAGCAGGTAGATTGCATCATGCTGGACAAGTTGCTGAGAGATATACCTTGATCTGTTGGCAAAGAGAAACACTGAGCCTGGCATGGGCTTTTGAAACCTCAAAGCAATTCCTCCAACAAAGCCACAGCTCCTAAACCTTTTCAAATTGTGCTACTCCATGATGCCTAAGAGTTAAAATCTATGAACCAATGGAGGGCATTCTTACTCTAACTACCACAAGGACTAATTTTATATCTGTTACTTATTTGTTCCACACAGCTTGCTTCCTCAAATGATTTAACATTCTTTTCTTTATCATTTTTATTGATGTTTATTTTTGAGACTGTAATTTAATTAGAACATTTATCACTTCCCTTTCATACCTCTAAACTCTCCCATATAGATATTCCTTCCCCCTCTCTCCTTCAAATGTATGATTTATTTTTTCTTTAATTGCTATTATATGTATTATGTTTTGTTAGAAACACATAATATCAATTACTTGTATGTATACTTTTAGGACTGACTGTTTGGCACAAGACAGTTAATTAGTATATTCTTCACTAGGGAAGATTACCTCTTCTACTCCCAACATTCCTCAGTTGCATATGGTTATTTGTGCAATATTGATGCCTTGTGGGCTTTTTTCCACTCAGTTTGACACATTTCTTGGTGTTATCTTTGTTCAGATCTTTGGGCAGGTAAGTTTGTGAGACTTTGTGAGTATAGTTTTGATGCTACTGGGAGACAAAAACTAACAGCAAACTCTGATCCTTTGACTCCTAAAATCTTTCTGCCACCTTTTCTGCAATACTCCCTGAGCCCTACACGAATTCCCTAACAACAATCTGTAAACATTTGTCCTTATACCCACAAGTAAGTGCTTCTTCTACCACTAAAGAGAATTCTCTTTACACCAGATATAGACTATTAGAAAAAAACCACAACAAATCAAAACACCGAGTTGTGGACTACAGTCCCAAGGGATGAGGCTGTTGTCTTTTAATTGTGCCTCTACTTATCAAGTCTAGTCACACTCCAAATTGTGCAAAACAATAATGGTAGAAATGCTTGAATATCTTTTAGTTAAAATGGAAATTTGGAAGGATTTAGAAGTATTTCAAGCCATTTGTATAATACTGACATGAGTTTTAGATGTGAAGAGATAGAGAATTGTGATGGGGGAAAGGTATTTGAGGTTATTAAGCAGTTGGTTAATCAGTTGTCTCTTTAGAACTCATTTTAGTCCTAGTTCTAAATGTTAGTCTTGGAAAAGTCCTATGGATAGAAAGGAAAATCCAGTTCCCATGTGATTCCTTGTCTTAAGAGGTGGTCACTTTTACAGGATGATTTCATAGGATAGGTTGATTCTGTATGTGGAGTGCTATTCCTAGATCCTAAGTTTTTTACAGAGCTTTTTTTTTTTTTTTTTTTTTTACAATAATGGGACACTGTCCTGTACTTTTTGAGGGGCCATACTATTATGGAAAATCTAACAGAGTTGATTTAATTTTAACTATCATTCTGTGCTGAATCTCTGGAAAGAGGAAGCATATTCTGTGATGCTATGCTAAAGCTGTGGTTAGGGAAGAAATATTCTTAAAAGAATTTGTTGTGGCCATCACATGTGGTTGTAAGCCTATATCATCCATTTGTTAACTGTAAAATCTGTTTAACAGGCACATAGAACTATAGCGAATACTGACTTCTAATATATGCCAAAGCTTCTTCTACTTTATATCTGTCAGAGGATAAGACTTAGGAACAAATCCTGTATCTCATAAAAATAAGTACTTTTTCTCTTTCAAATTAGGAAATCTTTAAGATCCCCCTTTTCTTGGCACACAATTGAATAAAATGTACCATCTTTAATAACTATGGTAGAATCTTTGAACCCATACCCTCTTCTTCCCGTGGATGAATCCGTTATACCATCTCCCTGTGGATTCTAGGCTTGTTCTCATAGTTTTATGGAAACTGTGAGAAGGCTATAGGTAGAGGAGGAGAAAAGTAGACCATTGCTCTCTGGCCAAACTGTAAGGACATTCATTTTCTCTGAACACAACTATTCCATAATTTCATTGGAATGTACTTTCAGCTTGCAGGGGAATGATAGGGTGGGTTTCAGCAGTTTTTACGATGAAACTCTTTAAGTAATTAACTTGTCTGTATGTAGCTTGAAGTGAGCATCCTCTGCTTTTCAGGAGAACCACTTTCAGTGTCTGTGTTAAGTAATTACTTCCCTGGGAGGACACTATTGATGAACTATGTTTGAGATGGCATATAAGCTTAAATCCAAAATGCTCCCTGTTGTATTCCATGCAAATATGAAAAAAAACATGATATTAGAATTTGGGAGGGGTAATATAATAGTTAGGGCTTCCACCCCTGCAACAAAACACATGACCAGAAAGTCATTTGGAGAGGAAAGCTTTAATACGCATATATTTCCAAATTGCTGTTCATCAACAAAGGAAGTCAGGACAGGAAGTCAAACAGGGCAGGAACCTGGAGACAGGAGCCAATGCAGTGACCATGGAGGGTGCTGCTTACCAGCTTACTTTCCCTGGCATGCTCAGCCTGCTTTCTTATAGAACCAAGGACCCCCCCATCCCAGGGATAGTACCACCCACAATGGGCTGGGCCCTCCCCCACTGATCACTGATTGAGAAAATGTCTTACATCGGGATCTCATGGAGGCATTTTCTCAAATGAGGCTCCTTCCTCGCTGATGACTCTAGCTTGTGTGAAGCTGATATGTCACCAACCAGTACAGGGGCATGGTTGGCACTATAATTGCATATATGATTAAAAAAAGAAAAGCATAACAAATCAATTAATTCAAAGTATCATATGACAAAATACCCTCACAAATGACTACAAAGGGAACTTCCTAGATTTGTTAAAGAATGAATAGGCAATAAAGTGGAGAATCCCAGCAAAACCTGTCTTTTCAGACTCCTTGATCTCCATATAGCATAGTTCAAGGATGTGAGACAGAAACCTACTGGAATTAGAGACTTCAAAAATAATAGCTAGCCATCTTCCTAAAGAGAAGTTCTAATTCCCTTGAGCTTACTTACAGTAACAAAGGAAAAGGGGGAGGGGGAGGTAAAGTGTCAGCAGTGTTTTGCTTCTGAAGCCTTTCTAACTCCCTTTAGTTTGAAGTCTTAACCACAGCAAATAACTATCAGAAGCAGAAAACAGCATCCAAGCTGGTGGCTATGATGGCCTGAAGACTCCTTATCATTTATCTCTACTAAGGAGGGTCCAGGAATCTTGACTTTTAAAAAAGACATATTTCAAGATGAGGCAGAATAAAGTAGGCTTGCAGCTTATTAAGAAAAATGATTAATGGGAGGTCTTGCCTTCTTGTGGGGGAGAGTGGGGGTTGGGTTGGTAGGGGGAGGTTGGGGGGCAGGAGGAGGGAAGAGGGGGATCTTTGGTGTGTAAAATGAATGAAAATTTTCTTAATTAAAAAAGGGTTAAAAAAAGAAAAAAGATTAAATGAACTTTTAAGTGTCAGCATTAATAAAGCAAAATTCAGGATATCTCTGTGAATTTCTAAAGAGAATCATGCCTGTATTTCAGAACAATCTGTAACTATACAATTTTGGTGGTTTCTGAAATCGTATTGTTTAAAGTGTTTATAAAGACTTATTTTTTAAATTGTAGGTGTATTGGAGGCAAGTACAGACTTACAAAATAAAACCACAAATTCAAAAGGATATGAAGAATCCTTGTGGAACTAAGATATGACTGATTTGATAAATGGAACTTATCCAGGTTCTAGTAAAAATAAATCATAATTTCATTTTAAGATTCTGGGGCATGAAATTCAATTGTTTACATCTTGGATAGGATTTGATTTAAACTCAAATGGCATAAAACACTGTGTCTTTAAACATAGTTAATTCTTATTTTAACATTCATAATAACTGCATCTTTGCAGAAAGAACATTGTATTTACATAGGCAATCTTCAGGAAAATTGCTTTTAATTGTGCCAAAATTTTTGGCTCTCAAATGGTAAGAGGCTTCAGGAAGACAAGAGTGTGAAGGACTCTTCTTCTTCTCTAGTCCTGAGTACCCTTGATATTCAGATTTCTTTCCATCTTGCCTCAGAACTATACTTTAAGATATCATCTCTGGGCTTCAGTGATTTCAATAAACTCTTTGTGTTTCTCTTCTTAACCTGTCTTTTGTTACAGAAATCCATTGTAACTAAGAACTATGAGTACTTAAATCATACTCTTTTTTCTTTTCCTTTGAGTAACTTTGTATAAAATAAGTGATTTTTTTTCAGTACCTCATGCATGTCAGGCAAACAATTTATCAATGAATGAAAGCATCAATCAATGAAAATTAATTTTTGAAAATGTAATGACAGAGATTTAGAATGTGTGTGTGTGTGTGTGTGTGTGTGTGTGTGTGTGTGTGTGTGTGTGTGTGTATTAAGGAATATTCTGAGAAAAAACTGGCAGGAAACAAGAGTATAACAATGAATGGCCACAGTCTCTTCAATGTGTTCCACCTCACCTTTGGATGATTCCTTATTTAGAAAACACTATGTAGGAAACCATTGGTACTTCTGAATATAATAAATTGCTGGGCTTAATTAAATATTTTGACAAAGACCCAAGTGATTTTATAATTTATAACAGAAATGACTAAAGGTTAAGTTGTATATATGATTTAAGAGATTAAAATTCAGCCATCTTATTTGAGATAGATATTAATTTCAAAGACCTTTGCAATTTTTTTCTGAAATATAAACAATATGCAATTTTCCTTTTCTCATATCTGTTTTAATTTCTTATTTAGGTGACAGAGACCAACAAAGTATCTAAATAATGCTCTGCTGTTAACTTCCTTTAATATGCCAAATCAGTTTAATTACAGTTTCTATAAATAATCTATGCAAAATACTTCCCTGAACAGAATGCACATTTCCTTCTGTGTGTGGCAAATTTTAATACTTAAAAGCATTAGAACAGATGTTAGGTGCCTGCTAAACTTGTTTTCAGTTTTCTTTTATTTATATGTTAATGAGAATTTAATTACTTCATGAATACTTAAACAACCTGAGGGTGCCTGATATCATTAGTTTGAACATGACAAGCACCTCAAGTGACCACATGGGAAGACAAAAATTGCTTTTAGTTTACTTGAAGACAGCAAGATGAATTCATTTCACCCCCTGCTATGTTTTACCTGACACAGAAAACTTGAAAAGCACAGATTCAATCTTGCTTCAACATGAATGAAAAAAAATTCAGCAAAGCACTCAGGAGCATAAATTCTTCCTATTTGGTTTTGCTTCAATGTCTTTTAATAACTACTCAAGCTACACTCTGCTTTAAAATCTTATTTCACTAGAAAGTGTTCTGTTAAAGTAAGTAACTCTGTTTTTATGGAGTAGAGCCATGAACGTTTTAAACACTATTCATGACTTTGAAATAGTTCTCCATTTGTGCTCAGTTGAAAGGGTTTACTTGGCCACACTGTAGGAAAGATTTAACAAGAATAACATTTATAAATCTTTGCTTACAGTTTTTGATACTGTACTGGAAAGGTAAATTTAATACTGCTAATTAGTTTCATGATATACTTTTACATATGTAAATAAGTATTGTTGGTGTTCAAACAGTGTCAGGACAAAAGTGTGTGGCACTTTTGACATGCTGATTGAGTTTATCTTATGTAAATTAGCAGGTTATAAAACAAACTCAATGTCATCAGAATTCTCCAACCTTTCTTGCTTCTTTGTCTCCAGGTGCAAGGACAAGGGACTTTAGAGCCTTATTTGCATCAGGAGCAGACTCCACCATCCTTCCTCACTCATAAATAACATTATTTATTTCAGAAAAGTTACTAAGGAATACAATTACACCTGCATCAGCTTTCCTTACAGAATAAGGTCCATCTTTTGAACTTATTCATATTCCAAAAGAGACTGTCTCTAGGACCCTTCACTTCCCCAGAATTATTTTAAGCCCTCAATATTGTGTATATTCATTCTCTCCCATCTCAAGAGAAAAAGAGCAATATAACTTCATAAACAATGCTAAGGGTGAGTGATCTCACAATTGACATCCCCCAACTTGTTCTGTGAGTTTCTTTTTTTTTCTCTTGTCAAGTTTATATGCAGTTTCTCCTATTTCGTCTGTGTCTAGTAACTTTATCAAAGCTTTAGAAGCAGGAGCGAAAATCTCTTTATGCTTTACAGAACTTCAGATACTAGATACTTCAGATATTAGAGGGATGGAATCCTTTCCATATAATCAAAGTCTTATAAAACCAAGGATGAAGAAGAAGTCTAACTACTGGTCAGAAGAATAGGAAGGATCATATCTCTGATCCAGTAAGGATAATAGGTGTCCTAAATTACCCAGATGTTTGTGAGCAGATAACTACATAATACCATTTCCAGGAGACTCAGTCTTGTAAAATTATTATATACCAGGAGACCTGCTGATAAAGTACAAAGATATGAATTTTATCTTCCTATAAGAAATCAATCACATGGACAGAACTAACTCCCTAAGGGAGAGCTGATTGTTCAAGGGGCTTTAGAAATAGTCATCCGAGAATGCAAATTAATGCAATAGACTGTTTCCACCATCATCCAACCTTACCACTGAAGAGTTTATCCTAGTCTATTCTGTTAACTTCCTCATATTTATTAATCTCTATATGTTGTATCAATACCTTTTTAGTTGAGAGCAAATGGACTGAGAAGATGTGGGGAATGCAGTCTGAATTTCCATTGACAGTTATTACATAGTAATTAATAATTATACATGGTGGACATACAGTAATTTCAAAATTTAGATATAGATCAAGATACTATAATAAATCTTAACAGTTTTTCTCTTCATAGGAAAAGTTTATTAAGTACAAAAAATAAATATTTTACTAGTTGCATTATAAATAACACTTATGAGAATTGGAAAGAATATGAAAAGCATACATATGGATAAGATAATTATTCTAGCATTGCAGAGGGAAAGAAAATACTATAATGTCACAAGAAAATGGTTGTCTTGTACTCTGGGTGGTGGGAAGCGGATGCTTCTTTAAATGAGCCATGAACTTTACAAGTCACTTTTATTTTGTTGCTCTGTTTACTTTTGTTTTAGACAAAGTCTTTCAGGGAAAATTACAAGGAAGCAATCCAAATAATGAACTCATCCCGACTCACTTTTACTAGATGATGTAGATTAAATTCTGCCTGTTTTAAACAAATTCTACATTTTCTACTCAAAGTCTTTCACATTGCCATTTTTAAAATGGAATATATAAACTGTAAGTGAGCATGCTCAGAACTACTCCCATCGCTGTAAGTGATGATGACTCCTTGTATGAATATGTATAAGTTTATGCAATACACTTCCATCCCTGGTTCACCACTCTACACAATCAATAGGTTGAGAGGCAGTGGTTAAAGAGCTTCACTGTGATCAAGAAAAGTTTAAATGCTAAAGACACTTGTTACAACTTACTGTATTACTTTCCTTCTTACATGAGAGCTAAGATGCCCTATGAAAACAGGGTCTTTATGAAACTGGCATTCATGAAACTGGGTTAGATCCCTAGCAAAGATCAAGGGGCAGGAATGGGAGAGTGGGGAGTGAAGGGTATATAATTAAAAAAAAGAAAAACATTGGGAAAGCCTAAACAAAATCAAGTTCAAGATGAAGATTAATCATCACACACAATTTAAATATCTCAGTGTTTCCACTCTCTCTTTTAACATCACTTCCTGCAGGTTATAAGCACCTTCACTGTTATCTGCTGCTTGTACTTACTACTTTGTTTAAATTCTGCAAACACATTGCTTCTAGTGAAATAATAACTACAATATTAAATTGAAATTTTGTGTAAATTTTAAAGATATTTTTATAAAATTTTATCTTTTACTTTTGTAGTTCTAGAACTGAATCTATTGCTTACTAAACACTAGGCAATTTCTCTACTATGGAAATTTTCCTACTCAGCCGTGAAATTGTATTTATGAAGTGCCATAACTTACTAGAGGTGCTAATGGACTGAAATACATTATAAATATGTTGTGAAAATATAGGCAAAAGATTTGCAAAACTGGAAGTCAGGAAATGATCTGATATCAAGTCTTGTGACCTTTTCAGCCCTGAGCCCATTCTGTCTAAATTCTCAGACATCCTGTTTCATATATCCTGCAGGTGAAGTGGCTGCAATACTCAGATGCCATCATTCTGGACATATGTTTTCATATTGAGCACTAGAGCTCAAGTGACATAGTTCATATCCTTTCTAAAAATTAAATAAATCAAGCATTAAAACTTTTGTGCCTAAAATAGCATTGACAATGCCAGGTGAGAGCCATATATTTTATCTTTCTTTAATTTGTGCATGGAGAGTCAGCTACATTACCTTAATGCAGTTTTTCTCATAACGCATGTGTGCTTGCACACGCACACACACACACACACACACACACACACACACACTTGTGCATATGAAATTGTAAAATGCCATAGGTAAAGAAAAATCAAGTAGATAATTATAAGATTCCATCATCACATGCATACAAAGGCTGTTGAAGAACATTTTAATCTGAAAAAAGGAAAAATAATAATAATTTGTAAGGCTTTAGTGTATATGGTGTCATACAAAGTTTCAGAAATGAAGAATTTGCTCTCTGTCATTGCAAGACATTGTAAGATTTTGATTTTATAGATGGGTGGATAAGCACAGCTATAAGGGAGAAGGAAAAGTCTGAGCCCTAGTGAATAATTACCAATCTTTCTGCTATCTTAATCCATAGGAGATAATGCTGCAGGGTATTCTGAGACCTGGGTCAATAGATTCCAATTAATAAAGTGATGTGTGTATTTTTGTATTTAGTCAAAAAAATCACTTATTGGTAAATGGATTTTTGAGAAAATAATTTGTTCTTGATGTATTTAAAATTTTTCATGATTTATCATTCTTGTGAATCATCAGATTTAGAAATCAAATAATGTATTATTAGTAGCTACTATTGACAAGGTCTACAGACTGTCATAAATGTATTAGAGCTTAGTGAGATAAGAGTAAGGAATTTCTTCAATTAAATAAA
This sequence comes from Peromyscus aztecus, assembly GCA_902168405.1. NCBI lineage: Eukaryota > Metazoa > Chordata > Mammalia > Rodentia > Cricetidae > Peromyscus > Peromyscus aztecus. The sequence continues at coordinate 8,187 of CABHPQ010162862.1, read as the reverse complement.
TTAAATTAAAATAAATATACAAGTAAATTGAAATAAGATAAAACCCAAATTTTCTTTAGTGATGAATTGCCAAATGAGAGAAAAATCAGCCAAAGATACTTTCTGTAAGTACCTTTTGTTTTCTTAAAATTCATTTAAATGGCTAAGTTTCTAAAGTAGTTTTAATGGACCAGTTTTACTATTGCCAATTAATAGATTTACTAAATTCATGTTAAACTGAGACAACACCTAGTTAAAATTACTGCAAGATTATTAAATATGACCAAAAGAGAAAGAGAGCTCAAACAAAACTCACTTAAAAACAACTCTGAGAATTTTCAGCAACTTTACCTATTAGTTAAAAATAGTGAAAGATGCTATGGAAATTAAATGATGGTTAATATGATTTTATATCTGCCCATTTTATTTGATGCTTGTATTCCAACTTCTCTGATAATATTGAGAAATAAGAGGAACCTCTCCAGATGATTACATTTTAAAAATGGATGCTCGGACCTGCTTCATCAGAGGCCATACTAGCCACCAGAACCCCACCCCACAGCTCCAGTGAAAGATCCCTGCTCCACCAGATGCCACACCAGGGCGCCAGAACCCCAGAGGTCACAAATTTATAACAGAATTCCTGATCTCCCCACAGCACCAGCAGAATCCTCATGCTCCACCATAACCCACACCTACCACCAGAAACCCTGTTCTAGCAGAGGACGCCCTGCAGGATCAGAGACCACTATGGCCATCAGAAGCCCAGACTCCAACTCAGGGGGAGAACTTCTAATTAAGTACAGGTCACTATGGCTAGAAGAGCAAAGAAGAAACAGAAATCAAGGAACATAGTACCCATTCAACTAAGGCAAACTGAGAAATCTGCCTCTGTAATTACAATCACCACAAACTCAGGTGCCAGTGTAAGAACACAACCAACAAGAACAAAGTCAGTATGTCACCACCACAGCCCAGGGCAGTTACCCTACTGCAGCCAGCCCTGAACATTCGAACACAGCTGAAGTATAAGAAAGCCTTAAAACCAAATTTATGAAGATGGTAGAGGTCCTTAAATAGGAAATGAGTAAATCTCCTAAAGAAATCAAGGAAAAGACAAACCCAAAGTGGAGGAAATGAATAAGTTCCTTAAAGAAAGCCAAGAAAAATAGTTGAAAGAAACAAATAATACACTTTAAAAACTAAAAATGGAAATAGAAGCAATAAAGAAAACACAAACTGAGGGAATTCTAGCAATGGAAAATCTAGGTAAGCAAACAGGAACTACAGATGTGAGTATCACCAACAGAATTCAAGAAATAGAAGAGAAAATTTCAGGCACTACACATACAATAGAAGAAATAGTTACACCAGTCTAAGGAAATGTTAATTCTAAAATATTCCTGACACAAAACATCCATGAACTCTTAGACTATGAAAAGACCAAACATAAGAATAGTAAGAACAGAAGAAGAAGATTCCCAGCTCAAAGACCCAGAAAATATTTTAAACAAAATCACAGAATGAAAATTTCCTAACATAAAAAAGCACATGGCTATAAAAGTAGAAGAAGCTTACAGAACACCAAATATATTGGAACAGAAAAGAAATTCCCCTCAAAACATAATATAACACTAAACACCCACAACAAAGAAAGAATATTAAGAGCTGCAAGGGAAAAACATCAAGTAACATATAAAGGCAGACCTATTAGAATTACACCCAATTTTCTCAGTGGAGACTCAAAAATCTCAAAAGGGCCGGTACAAATATCCACCAATCTCTTAAGAGACCACACATGCCAGCCCAGGCTACTATACCCAATAAAACTTTCAATCACCATAAATGGAGAAAACAAATTATTCCACAAGAAAGTAAAATTTAAACAATATCTATCTGCAAATCCATCTCTACAGAAGGCACTAGAAGGAAAACTCCAACACAATAAAGGTTAACTATAAACCGTGAAACACAGGAAATAAATAATCTCTCACCAGCAAAACCAAAATAAGGGGAACAAACACAAACACACATAAATACACATATACACATACATACGTATACATACTACCACCACCACCAAAACCAACAAAATAATAAGTAACAATCATTGATCATTGATATCTCTCAATATCAATGGACTCAACTCCCCAATAAAAAGACATAAACTAGCAGAATCCATCCTTCTGCTGCATACAAGAAACACACCTCAAGATCAAAGATAGACATTACCTCAGAGTAAAGGGATTAAAAAGACTTTCCAAGAAAATGGACCTAAGAACCTACCTAGTGTAGCCATTCTAATACCTCAGAAAGTAGACTTCAAACCAAAATTAAATCAAAGGAGACAGGGAAGAATACTTTATATTCTTGAAAGGAAAAATCCACCAAGATGATATTTCAATTCTTAACATCTGTGCCCCAAAAGAAAAGGCACCCACATTTGTAAAGGAAACACTACTAAAGCTTAAGTCATACATTGATCTTCACACAGCCAAGACCCCCTGGAAGGTCTCTGATGACACCATGGCCCGGATCATCCAACATCCAAAACGGCTCAGACAATGCAGCCTCATAGACTATTGCAGTCAGGACTTGACTTGACCATAATTCTTAATTTTCTCAGGATCCCCATAAGAATACAACACCCTTTATCAGCTGGAGGTAGCCTACAAAACTACGCCCACATTCCCAAAAACTGGATTATGGATGTTTGTCTTTGTTTAGGTTGTTGGTTACAAATTGTTACTGGTCATAGTCAATATCTTTCTAAAGAAAAAAGGGGGATAGGATATAGATATGATAGGATGAAAGGGTAAATTATTGAATCTACTTTTAAAGAGCAATAACTTGTGTAAAATGTTTTTAATTGCTATAGATTTTAGTTTATTGATACAAATTTAAAGTTAATTTTGTTATACTGTATGTATATCTCTACTCTTATTTAAGGTATTATGTTTATGTAACTTATTTAAATTGTGATGAATTATTAAAAATACAGATTAATTATCATCTAGGGTAATCAAACTTATTGTCATGTTAGTTAACTTTTCTACTTATACGTAGATATATTTCAATTTGATAGGTAATCTTCAAACACTTCAAAGATCTACAAAATATGGCATTTAAAATATTTTTTAAACTTAGACTTTTTGAACAATGAGATACTTCTGTTCCTAGCAGCACTGATTTACTTCAAAGAGAAAGATGGTCATCAAAGACACTCCATATGGAATTTATCTTCTTCTTGGAAAAAATAGCCATTTGGGCAAAAAACTGTTCTTACATGGACTGCTTGCCAAAAATGTTGTGTTGACTGGACATGCAGGACCCATAGGAAGGTGAAAACTGAACTTTGCAAGGCAAAATGGTCCTTCAGGTTCCTGCTTCACAGAAGAAACTGCCAGACATTCTACAGGACACAGAGAGAAATGACTGAGAGTTTTAGGCCTGTGGGCTTAAGATGGATACCCCAACATTGCAGTCAAACTTTGGGTGATTGTCAAGGTAGCCATCTGTCCTTGTCATTCTAGATTTTTGAAAGTAACTTACAATGCATTTCCTGTTTACTTACATAATATATCCTTCTGGGGTCTTTGATGTAGCTGAAGAGTAGATAGTTATAATTATGGTTTTCCTTGGTTATGATAAGATGTAAGATAGATATAAAACGTTAGACTCACAAATATAGGATAGATAGAATATTTTCTTTAATTTTGTCAAATACAAATAGACTATTATAGCTGTAATTATTGCTTAATTACTGTTTTGTTGTATATAATTCTACTGTGTTAAAGTTAAAGCCTTCCTTTTTGATTAGACAGAAAAGGGGAGGTGCTGTGGGATGTTCTATATGCTGTGAATGTGTTGCTCTGATTGGTTGATAAATAAAAAGCTGATTGGCCAGTAGCCAGGCAGGAAGTATAGGTGGGGTAAATGGACAAGGAGAATTCTGGAAAGAGGAAGGCTGAGTAAGCAGACACCAGCCTGCAGTCCAGGGAGCAACATGTAACGGCACACAGGTAAAGCCACAGAATACATGGCAACATATAGATTAACAGAAATGGGCTGAGTTTAAATGTAAGAACTAGTCAGTGGTAGGCCTGAGCTAATGGCCAAGCAGTTTTAAATAACATAAACTTCTGAGTGATTGTTTTATAAGCAGCTGGGGGATCCGTGGGGCTGGGCAGGACTGACTGGAGAAAACTTCAGCTACAATTAATAGCTCTCCCATATACAAATAAAAAACAGCCTGAGAAAAAAGGAAACAACACCCTTTACAATAGCCACAAATAATAAAAATATCTTGGGGTAACTCTAACCAAGAATGAGAAAGTCTTGTATGATAAAAAATAATTCTTTGAAGAAAGAAATTGAGAAAAGTATCAGAAGATGGAAAGATCTAGGCTCATGGATCATTTGGATCAATGTAGTAAAAATGGCTTTCCTACCAAAAGCAGTCTACAGATTCACTGAGTGCAATCTCCATCAGGATTCCAAAACAATTCTTTGCATACCTTGAAAGGATAATACTCACCTTAATTTTAATTTAAGAAAACAACAAAACCCATGATAGCTAAAACAATCCTTTACAATAACAGAAACTCTGGAAATAACACCATCTCCAAGTTCAAGCAGTATTACAGAGCTATAGTAATAAAAAAAACTGTATCATATAGGCATAAAAATAAACAGGTTGATCAATGGAATTAAAAAACAAGACTTAAATCCACACATCTGAATTTAGACAAGGAAGCCAAAATTATACAATATGAAAAAAAGAAAGCATCTTCAAGAAAAGGTGCTGGTCTAACTATATGTTACCATGTAGAAAATGCAAATAGATCTATATCTATAACCCCATAGAAAACTCAAGTCCAAGTAGATCAAAGACCTCAGCATAAATCCAGATACACTGAAATTGGTAAAAGAAAAGGTGGAGAATAACAATGAAAATATTGGCACAAGAGACAAATTAATGAACAGAATACTGATAGCACAGACATAAGAAAAACAATAGGATCTCATGAAACTGAAAAGCTTCTGCAAGGCAAAATACACTGTCAATAGGACAAAATTGCAGACTATAGAATGGGAAAAGAGTTTTCCCAGCACCATGTCTGGTAGAAGGCTAATATACAAGATATATAAAAATTCAAGAAGCTAGACATCACGAAACCAAATAATCCAATTAAAAATAGCATACAGATCTAAACAGAGAATTCTCAACAAAGGAATCTCAATTCACCTAGAAACACTTAAAAAAAATTGTTCAACATCCTTAACCATCAGGAAAATGCAAATCTAATGTACTTTGAAGATCCAACTTACACTTCTCAGAATGACTAAGATCAAAACCATAGGTAACAGCACATGATGTTTAAGGATGTGGAACAACCAGAATGCTCCCCTATTTCTGGTGGGTATGCAAACACATAGCTACTATGGAAATCAATATGGTGGTTCTCCAGAAAATTGAGAGTGAATCTGCCTCAACATCCAGGTATACCACTCCTACGCATATACCCAAAGGATGTTCCATTCTAACACAAGGACACTTGCTCAATTAAGTTCATAATGGCTTTATTTGTAATAGCCAGAAACTGGAACAAACTAGATATCCCTCAACCAAAGAATGGATAAATGAAATGTGGTACATTTACACAAGGATATATTACTCAGCTATTAAAAGAGTGACATCATGAAATTTGCAGGCAAATGGATGGAACTAGAATAACTCATCCTTCATGAGCTAACCCAGACGAACAAAGACAAACATGGTAGGTTCTCACTTATGAATGCCCATTAGATCTTATGCAAAGGATAATCATGCTTCAATCCACACTCCCAGAGGGGCTAAGTAATAAGGAGGGTTATCGGGGTGAGGCATCATTCTCTCTGAGAAGGAGAAATAGAATAGATATTGTAGTGAATTGGGTGCAGATGGGGATGGGAATAAAGATGATTCAAAGTTGGGGAGTGTGGAAGGTGGAAGGAGATTACAATAGGAGAGATGATTGGAATTGTGGGTATCTGGGGTGTGATGTAGAAATCTAGTGCAGTAGAAACTCCCTGGAGTTTTTTGAGAGTGATCCTAGACAAAACTTCTAGTAATGGGAGACATGGAGCCTGAATTGGCCATCTGCTATAACCAGGCAAAGCTTCAGGCAAACCTTCCAGAAGTAGTATTGGAACACTAACACAGTCAGAAAATGTCAACTCACAATCTATTCCAAGATATGCTGGGGAAATGGCTGCACAGAACTCGTGGGAGTGCCTAACAAATGACTGGCCCAACTGGAGGCCCATACCAGAAGAGAGATCATACTCCTGACACTGCCTGGCAAACAGTTACCCTAGACAGAAAAGCACAAAGACCCATGATAGATCCAAACAATACTGGGAAAAAACAAATCAATGAAATGATGACTAACGATATTCTGTTACACTCATAGGTCTGTTTCTAGCCCAGTTGGCTTTAGAGAGGCATCATCCAGTCACACACGGGAGTAGATACACAGACCCACAGCCAAATGGTAGGTGGAGCCAAGGATATCCTACAGAAGGGAGCGGGGAAGAACTGCAAGAGCTAGAACGGAAGAGGACACACTGAGAACAAGGCCTACAAAATCGACAAAGCAGGGCTCATAGGGACTCACCGAGACTGAAGAGAAAATCATGGACCCTGTATAGGTCTGAGCTAGGTCTTCTGCATAAAAGTTACGGTTGTGTAGCTAGATGTTCTTTAGGGACTCCTAACAGTGGGAGTAGGATGTATCTCTGACTGACGGCTTTACTTGCTCCTGGGACCCTTTACCTCCCACTGGGATGCCTCCTCCAACCTTGATATGAAGGTTTATACCTAGTCTTATTCTATTTTGTTATGTCCTGTTGATATCTCTAGATGCCTGCTCTTTTTTCTTTTTCTTTTTTTTTTTTTTTTTTTGAGGGAAAAGGAGGAAGTGTGGATCTTGGGGAGTGGAGAGGGTGAGAGGAGCTGGAAAGAGTGGAGGGAGGGAAAGTGCAGTGGGGATGTGATGGATGAGAAAAGTATATAATTAGAGAAAAAAAATGATTGCTCACTTTTCCTACAGCATGATCGTATTTGTCAAATTTTGTCACTCTGACAAAATACCTGACATACAATAGGAAAAAAAAAGTTTATTTTTCATCACATTTTCAGATAAATAAGCCTGTGTCCATTGATTCATGGCCTATTGAGAGGCAGAACACCAAGGAAGTAGAGGCATATGGTGGATACCCCTGAGCTCATGGATGAGAAACTGGAGGCTGGGACTTAAGGCCAATCTGAAGAATGTAAGTGTGCTGACATAGCTTTTTCCAGCCACCTCAGTGTTTTAGAACTTGAAAATAGCACTACCATCTCTGGGAATGCTGCGGGGAAAGTATATTTAACTCACGACAACTTTGATGTGACATTTCATACATGAAGTATAAAATGCCAACGCATAAGCTTAAAGGCTCATGGGCAACTCACAATGTGAAAACATTTGGACCGTCTCCAGTATCCCTAGTCTTAAGGTTCTAGAATTGCTCAAAATATTCAATACCCACTTGCATGTGGAATCACCAACCTGCAAGACAGTATTTAACAAATGGCACAATAGTGGCATGACTGTTGTGTTCGTAGCTAACCACTTTCTGATGAAGCTTGAGTCCCTCGTGACCTAGAGACTTTCCTCCTTCATTCAGTACATCTGTTCAAAAGCCCAGTGCTGGATGGTTATAGTTCCCTGTCAAGGAAGATACAGCTGCTACTTTACTAAATGTACATGACGTACCTGTCAAACTGACATCTAGATATTTAAGTTTGTGCCTACTTACTAATGCTGTGGCCAGCTTTCGTCAACAGAGCTTGTTTTGCAGCCAGTTGTGGGTACTCCAGAGATTCACAACTGGCCAAGTTATTAAAAGCAGTTATTGTTGAATGCCCATCCCCTCTGGGAATAATATGGAGAAGAAGTTACATGAATGTAAGCACTGGACGGAAGGGTAGAGTGCAGCCATTATTTCCTTAAGTTGCTTTTCTTGATTTTAGGGCAGGTATTTGTCGTAGTAATGAGAAAGCAGTTAAAACAGCTTCCTTATCAATAACTGAAAATGAGTTAATTTTCTAGACAACTGGAGCTAAAAGAAAAATAGAAAAAAAAACTAAACAACTTTTCGTTTTCTCTTTTCCTCTTTTAT
>CABHPQ010162861.1:12274-41667 GCA_902168405.1 Peromyscus aztecus | reverse complement strand
CACAGCTAGGGGTGTTGGTCCCCCTGAAGGTCTAGGTGGCTGTGAGCTACCTAATGTTGGTGCTGGGAACCAAACTCAGTTTCTCTGTAAGAGCAGTATATAAACCACTAAGCCATCACTCCAGCTCCTGACTCTCTCTTTCTATAACCTGGGACATGAGTGAAGTTTCTCCACTGAGTCTTCCTGACAAGGCATTTTGAGAGAGAGAGAGAGAGAGAGAGAGAGAGAGAGAGAGAGAGAGAGAGCAATCAAGTCAAGTTCTTCTTCATAGAATTGAACTAGAGGTCAGTCCTGTAACAGGGAATGCTGTTGGAGTGCATTCTCTTTGCAATCACCCGAGGAGTGGTTTTTTTTTCCCTAAGGTGTCATACCCAGGAGAGTGATGGGTGAGTTTTATGGTTATATACACCATTACTCTTGTATGAAGGCTCTATCTGATGAGAAAGAGTAAGCAGGGTTTGGGAGAAGAGAAAGCCAGGGAGATGGAGAAGGACAGAAGGTGCCAGTGTGTGCTTAGCATCACAATAGGGGCAGCATCAGGAGCACGTGGGTCCCATTTATTTTTCTGATTAATAACTGTTACTCATGTCAATGCGCAGCGGTATCAGGCTCCCTTCATGCACCGGCTGCTTTCGCAAAGAATCCATTAGTCTCGCATGAATCTTCAATTATCCCTCTACTCAGCGAGGAAGTGAAGCTCTTCCAGTTGATGGAAAATCTTTTTACTCTCCTAACCATTTAACCAGACCCAGAACACTAATAACTTTTACTAAATCTCATGAAACAGGCGTGGGGGCCCTGCATCATGTGGGTTATCATATGTAGCCAGTGGGTAGATAACTGTATATAGACTTCTATTACTGTCCATTCACTCATTCACAAAACATCCATAAAGTGTCTGCTGTGTGTTAGGAATTAGGACAAATCCTGAATACTTTTGCCCATTGACAAGGGCTCTATCTGCCTTGTGCAAGAGAATGAATACATTTAGGCTCACTTCAAACTAATCTCAAAAGGAAGGACATTACCAGTAGTTACACCACTGTGAAGCTCCTTATACAAATACCTTATTGAAGAGCTTAAGTGTGTGTGTGTGTGTGTGTGTGTGTGTGTGTGTGAGAGAGAGAGAGAGAGAGAGAGAGAGAGAGAGAGAGAGAGAGAGAGAGAGAGAAATTGATTTTAGGTCTCTTCATCAATGACTCGCTACCTTGTTTATTTGAGGCAGGGTCTCTCACTGAACCTGGAGCTTACCAATTCAGCTAGGCTGGCCGGCCGGTGAGCTCCAAATGTCTGTCTGTCTCTGTCCTCTCAACACTGGGATTACAGACACCCTCTGCCATGTGGAGTGTGGGTGCTGGAGATCTGTACATGGGTCCTCATGCTTGCTCAGTAGGTACTTTTTCAACTGAGGTATTTCCCAGCCTTTAAATTTTTGTAATGGTTATTTTTTATTTTATTTTATTTTTTATTTTATAAAAAATTTAATTTTACATATCAGCCATGGATTCCCCTGTCCTCCCTCCTCCCACCCACCCCCGCCTTCCCCCCAATCCACCCTCCAAGGCAAGGACTCCCCTGGGGATTCAGCTCAGCCTGGTAGATTCAGTTGAGGCAGGTCCAGTCCCCTCCTCCCTTCACTAAGGCTGAGCAAAGTGTCTCAGCATAGGCCCCAAGCTCCAAAAAGCCAGCTCATGCACTAAGGACAAGTCCTAGTCCTACCGCCTGGGGGCCTCCTAAATAGTTCAAGCTAATCGACTGTCTCACTTATTCAGAGGGCCTGGTCCAGTTCCATGGGGGCTCCTCAGCCATTGGTTCACAACTCATGTGTTTCCACTAGTTTGGCGATTTGTCCCTGTGCTTTTTCCAATCATGGTCTCAATACCTCTTGCTCATATAATCCCTCCTCTCTCTCACCGATTGGACTCCTGGAGCTCCACCTGGGGCTTGGCCATGGATCCCTGCATCTGCTTCCATCAGTCATTGGATGAGAGTTCTATCACGACAGTTAGGGTGTTCTTTTTAAAAGCTTAAAACAGTTGGAAAGTTTTATGAAAGTTGCAAGGGTGATATAAAGAACATTGATTTCTTAGACTATTTAAAAATATTGAAGACTAGAGAGATGGCTTGGCGGGTAAGAACACTTGCTGCTCCTGCAGAGGACCAGGATTGACTCCCAACACCCAAATAGGCAATTTACAATGATCTAAATCCAGTTCCTGGGGATCTGATGCCCTGTTTTGGCCTCTGTATGCACCTGCATGTAGATGGTACACATACAGAAATGTTAACTAGATCACCCAGTCAATCAATCAACCAATTAATCAATCTTTAAAAACACATTGTGAGTCGATTCCCTATGGCTCAGTTTTTCGGAGGCATTCTTTATAGAGCAGGTGCTATTTGAGATCACAAGTAATCAGAATGAGGCTATCAAAGGGATGTCACAGACAGATGGATTAGTAGCCTAGATGGGAACAGAGAAGATTGGAGCACTCATGCAGAAGATAGAAAACCATATGAGCTTCAAGACCAGGCTGGGAATCTCTTCCACCACCGACCAGCTGGAGCCAAACCAAATGCATGGGTTCATGTAAGTGAAAAATCAAATGGCTTGAAACATGGCTCACAAAAAGAAAAAAGAAAGAAAAAAAATTTCCCATATCCTCCTTGTCACCATCTTGTTACCTGGCTTCAAGGAGTTCAAAGGCCCCTGCGAAGAGCTCTTGCGATATACAAAGGATCACATTGTATGGAATTTTCTTCCTTGACATAAAATTCCTGGAAAGTACACAGTGAAAGAGGAAATGTAATATGTATAGATCACAATCATGTTCTAGCAAAAACCTTGAGAGTTTTAAGAAATGTCATTTGGAAAAGAAAAATAGTCTTCAGGCATTTGAATGAAAAGATCAAGTCATTGCCAGGAAAGAAGTGATGAACCTTTTCAACAGCAACAAATCACACTAAAAGGTAAATGAATACATATTTAAGGTACTCATGGGAGAAAAACTGAGCCAAGAGCTTCATTCCTAGCCAAGCTCTCCTTTGAGGATAAAGGCATAGGTGAACTGTCAGAAACTATGGACTGTGGTTAGCCTGAACCTTGTGTAGACAGAGACAGCTGGAGTCATAGCTTAGTGGAGTATGTGTTTAGCATGCACAAATTCCTGGGTTTGATCCCTAGCACTGCACAAACCAGGTGTGGTGGTACACACCCTTGATCCCAGCACTTGGGAGGTGGAGGCAGGAGAAGTGGAAGTCCAAGGTCATCTTTGGCTACATAGGAAGTATGAAGTCATCCTGGGCTACAGAAGACCTTGTCTCAAAGTAAAAATAAAATGAAGCAAAATAAAACAGGAGAGACTCTATTGGCAGAAGGACTGATGTTGAGTCTCCACAGATAAGCAACGGTCACGAGGGAAACACAATGCACGGTGCTGTCACTGTGCCGACAGTTGTACAGCTGTCCAAAACGGAAGGAGTTGATGGAGAAAGGAATCAGCTCATCGGTTCCTTTATTGATATTGTCTGGGAATAAAATCCTCATTCCAAATTAGAAGCTAAGGAGAAGATTGGGGGTAGAAAGAAGAGAAGTTGTAAATTATATTTTATGATAGGAGATCAAGAGATAAAACTCCCAAAGGGACAGATTAAAATATTGTTTAAAAGTATGATAAGAGTATAAAAACCTTTTGCACAGAAATGCAAGCCTTCCTAAACTCTAAAGCACAGATTAAAAAACAGAAAGTTAACCAAAATCCCAAACTCATAAAGACGATGCTTCAGTATGCACATATATCCATGTCTGGGCATCTCTGCATGTAATTTAATATGCACACCATTGTGTGCCAGAAAAGAGATGAAATATGTTGACTAACTGGACATGGTGACACATGCCTTGCTTTTAGTCCCAGCACTGGGGAGGGTAAGGCAAGAAGATGGAGATTCAAGGCCAGCTTGGGTACAAGCCTGAAAAGTGTACTGATAAACACAAGATCTCACTATTGAAAGAAACATTTTTATGGTTTTTTTAACTAAAGGAAAATTCAACATTGTGCTCTATATTAGAGATATGTAAAGAGAAGACTTGTAAAATAAAATAATAAAAAGGATGAAATGAAAGACAGACAGCTTGGCATTGGGTAGGATGGAATTCAGACCAGAAAACACCACAGGAGACAAAGAAGATAATTTACAATGTCAGGGCCTGCCTCTCACAATGCAGCCAGTCACTGTGATTAATGTTTAGTCATTGGTAGCACACGTCAGTTTTCATACCGCAGAATCAATAAGAGATTCAAGGAGAAGCCATCAAATGCATTAATATTAGTCTTAATCCACCCCTGTCAATTGAAGGATTTGCACACAGAGAAAAATTCAGGAGGAATATAGCAGGCCTAATCAACACAACCAGTAAGGTAAATCTTATATATTAAAATCTAGATAATAGATATTTATTTATTTATTACCTTTATTTATTCAGTCTTTTGAGATAGGATCTCATTGTGTATCCCTGGGTGGCCTGGGTATATAGATTAGGCTGGCCTTGAAATGATGGAGATTGATTGCCTCTGCATCCCAAGTGCTGTAATCAAAGGTGTGCTCCACTAGGCCCAGCTGTTTTTAATCTTTAATTATCTCCGTGCATGTGTGTCTGCATGTGAGTTTGGGTTCCTGGGAAGGCTAGAAAAGGATGTTAGATCCCTTGGAACTGGAATTACAGGCAGATGCAAGCTGCCCACAGTGGTGTCGGGAACCAAAATTGGGTCCTATACAAGAGTAATGCTCTTAATCACCGAGTCATCTCTCCAGCTCCAAGACATAGTTTCTAAAAGTTCACATGATGCTGTGATTTGGATATGATATGATATGATATGGGCTTGGTCTCCAGCTGATGATGACATTTTGGGAGATTGTGGAAACTTTAGGAGGTGGGCCTTGCTGGAGGAAGTAGGTCATCAGGGGTGTATCTTTTGGGATATCTTGTCCCTGGCCACTTCCTGTCTGTCTTTCTCTGTTTCCTGTCCACAGTGGTGTGTACAACTTCTCTATACCATACTTTCCCCACTATGATGTTCTACCAGAGTACACAAGACAAAATATCTGAGTCCTCTGAGGCCATGAGGCAAATGAAACCTTCCCTTCTTCAGGTTGCCCATGTCAGGGGCTCTGTTATCACTATGATAAAATTGACTAACATACATGGGACAGTAGAGAAGTAGCTATGCTTGCCAGGTGGTGGTGGCACACGCCTTTAATCTCAGTACTTGGGAGGCAGAGGCAGGCAGATCTCTGAGTTCAAGATCAGCCTTGTCTACAGAGCAAGTTCCAGGACAGCCAGGGCAACACAGAGAAACCTTACCTAAACACACCACACACACACACACACACACACACACAATACGTGTCTGTGCTTTATCCCACAAAAGAGATCTCAATAAATTTTGAAGGAGAGAAATAATACGGAACTCTCTGCTCCAGGCAGCTCAATAAAGGAACTATTATTTATTTTTTAAGTGAAGCTAAATGATTAGTTTAGGAGGTTTATTTAGAAGTAAACTAAGGAAATCCTACAGGAGAACCCGGGAGAAGATGAGTGGTAAGTGTTGGAGACAGAGGTTAAATATATTGTAGATCTTTTATATTAAAGCCTGTAAACAAATCATAAGGCTTCCATGCCTAGCTTAGTGCAGAATTAATACACGCCTCACAGTCTCGCCAGTAGAACAGGACAGAAAAGTCTGGGTGGAGATTCAACTGCCCATGGATATTTACTATCTACTTGCTTAAGAACTAGATCTCAAGTCAGTATGGGATCAGCAGTGTCTCTATCATGGCAGGGAGCTTGGTAGCAGGCAGAAAGGTGTGGTGCTGGGACAGTAGCTGAGAGCATACACCTCAATATACAATCATGAGGCAGAGAAACACAGAAAGAGAAAGCTAACTGTTAATGGTATGGGTCTTTGAAACCTCCTCCCACAAAGCCACACCTCCTAATCCTTCCCAAGTAGTCCCACCAACTGGGGACCAAGTATTTAAATACATGAGCCTCTGGGGCCATTCTTATTCAAACCACCACAAGGAAAATCTTGCTCATCCTCTGGTCAGAGCTTCTTGCTGTTTGGGAGTGCATGGGTTAGATGACATTTCTCCAAATTCTTACCTTTTCTGGAGCCTCAGAATGCACCTGAATTCAGAAGCAAGTTGTTGCAGGTGTAAAGAGTTTGGGTCAGCTGAGACTGGAGTTAGGTAAGAACTCAATCCAATATGATGGATGCCATTTTAACAAGAGGGCTGGGGATGTAGCTTGTTTCATAGAGTGCTTGCCTAGCATGCACTAGATCTTGAGTTTATTGTGCTCAGCGTTGCGTAAATCATGTGTGGTAATACATGCCTATAACCCAGCACCTGGAGGTGAAAGCAAGAGGAAGTTCAAGACCATCCTCAGGTACATTGAATTGGAGGTCAGCCTGGACTACCTGAGACCCTGTCCAAATAATAACAAAGAGTGACGTATGAGGAGGAGGACAGGTGACAACAGTGTGTCCACTAGTCAAGGAACACCAAGGACTGCTAGCATCATAGGAAGCTTAAGGCCAAACTCTTCTAGAAACATCGAGAGAGAGAGAGAGAGAGAGAGAGAGAGAGAGAGAGAGAGAGAGAGAAAGTCTTGTTCATAACTCAATCTCACCCTTCTAGAATTAGGGATGAAGAAAGAATACAAGAGCCTGTAGCAGGCTTTTTTGGACCAACAGACCACAGATCATGCCACAGAGACTTATTACTAATTATGAATGCTCGACCTTAGCTTAGGCTTGTCCCACTAGCTCTTTTCTTTTTCTTTCTTTCTTTCTTTCTTTCTTTCTTTCTTTCTTTCTTTCTTTCTTTCTTTCTTTCTTTCTTTCTTTCTTTCTTTTAAAAAGATTTATTTATTATGTATACAGTATTCTGCCTGCATGTGTCCCTGCAGGCCAGAAGAGGGCATCAGATCTCATTATAGATGGTTGTGAGAGCCACCATGTGGTTGCTGGGAATTGAACTCAGGACCTCTGGAAGAGCAGTTGGTGCTCTTAACCACTGAGCCATCTCTCCAGCCCCCACTAGCTCTTAATAACTTAATATAACCTAATTCTCTTCACCTATATTTTGCCTTGGGGCTTTTTACCTTTCTTTCATTCTGTATGTCCTACTTTCCTGCTTCCTCTGTCTGTCTGTCTGGCCCCTAGCATCTCCCTCTCTTTCTCCCCTGTTCTCTCCTCCTTGAGCCTAGATTCCTCCTCCTCCTTTTTCTCTCTGCTTGCCAGCCCAGCTTATTCCTCTCCTGCCTGGCTATTGGACGTTCAGCTTTTTATTAGACCAACCAGGTGCCTTAGGCAGGAAAGCAACACATCTTTACATCATTAAACAAATGCAGCATAAACAAATGTAACACATCTTTACATAGTTAAAGTAATAGTCCACAACAGGAGCCAGATTCACTGGACATGGAACAATACTGTGACACTAGCAGTGACCCACAAGGCTGAGGCTGATACTGGGCCTACTCTCACCTTACTCTCTTTCTGCCTCTGGCCTCCTGATCCAAGCTGCCCAGTCTGGCGACTTGTCTCCTATGATCACAAGGTATATGCCATGTGACAAGTTCAAACCAAGATACACTCTCAGAGCAACCTACACACTGGATTGTGAAGACTTAGTGAAAATAGACTGTAAAATATTTCAGTAATTATGTACTTTTAAAATATTGATTACATGGTGATTTGGTAATATTTTAGATATATTGGGTTCAATAAAACATATTGTTAACATTACCTTCACCTATTTCTTTTTACTTTTAAAAACATGGCTATGAGAACATGTTAAATTATACACGTGGTATGAGGCTGTGGTTTGTATTTCATTTTCTTTCATTGCTGCTCTGCAGACAAAGTCAGAAGCAGGGTAAGCTACTGTGATGGACCACTAAGGTGGCCTCCTGGGCCCAGGGAAGGGGTGAGCAGAGGAGCATAGCTTTTGAGGGACAGAGAAGAGAGATCTTGTGTAAGCACCTATGTAGATGTAACCAACCGTCTTATTAAATAAGAAACACAGAGCCAAGGTAAAGATAAAAGCCCAAGAGGTCAGAGTTAGGAGCTTACCCGCGTGCTGCTGGCTAGCTTCTTCCGCCAAGAAACCTCTCCGAAAAGGGAGCTACTTCCTGTGTGTTTGACTTATAAAGAGTTCTGGTTCTTCCTTCTCATTGGTTGTAAACCCAACTACGTGACTGCCTCGTCAGGGCCTGTAACTACATGACTGCCTCGTCAGGGCCTGTCTGTGCAGACCTCCAAGTCTTCTATGGTTGGTAAGGCGTGTGTCTCCAATGTTGGCGGTATCCTTGAACACACAGAGATCTACCTAGTTCTGCTTGCTGAGTACTGGGATTAAAGGCGTGCACCACCACGCCCAGCTCTTGCTATGGCTTGCTAAACTCTGACCTCTAGGCAACTTTATTTATTAACACACCTACTATGTGCCAGAGAGGCAACCTAGAGGGGAACCGAGCAGTGAATATCCCGTGAGCAATTAGAGCTTCATGGGGTGAGAGCTACAGGGTTGGGTATACAGGATGGTTGTAGGCATGTCCAACAACGTGTGACCCAGGGTAGCTGTGAAATCAACCAAACACAAAATAGTAAATTAACTTAAAATATGATAAGATTTTTCTTCAGTATAAGCTTTGTCAATGACAATGCCATGTTGCAAAGACACTCCTGGTTTGAAGTATGTCCAGGAGGTGGGGTAAACTTTGTAGAGAGATTGGGCTGATGAAGAGGCAGGGGCCAGTCTTGTTGATGGGAATACTTATAAGGAGCCATTTTGTGTTGGAAAGGGAGGTTGGCTTCCACGCTATAAAGAAAGGTATCCTGTGGAAACAGCTGGGCATGCAGAACCACTGGCAGATTTCAATTTCGACCACTGGTAGATAATTCTGGAATCATCAGCATGTGTTTCTGATCACTGACACTAGTTGTCAGAGGGACAAATCACATCCCCACCCCCAGCCACCAGATACAGTCTTCCTTTGTAACTTAGGCAGACCCTAAACTCATCATCCTCCCGATTCAGACACCTCAATGCTAGAGTTACAGGAAGAGTCACCTTCCCATCTTAAGAAACATTTTGAACCACGAAAAATAGCTCACTGTCCAAAGAAATTCTGAGGTGATTATTTATGTAACAACTAAATAATAATAAGTATTTGTCATTATATAATTACCTGTAATGGTGTCTCACAAATCTTAGCAACGGGAATCTGAAGGGCTCATATTTGTTCTGTGATACACAGCGCTAAATCTGGGTACTGGAAAATTATGGACCCAAAATGTCACAGATGCTAATAGATTGTCTCATTATATAACAAACCAAATAGCTCACAAGAAAGTACAGTGATAATGATGAAGGCAAACCCATAAAGATTTCTAATTAAAATGGAATAAAAAGAGCAGCTGAAGTCACAGCCATGCCAGGCCACGCTGATGGTGCAGGAATAAGAGAATCTTGCACATTCCTGTGCTTAGTAGCCTAGGGAGTACTGTCAAATGGAAGCCGAGAAGGGTGCTAGGTAGCTCTAAAGCCAGCTTGATTTTGTCTGAGAACTCTGACTAAAAAGCACCATGTCTGGGAAACTCATAGTCTTATAAAATGAAAAGACAGGAATTGCGTGTCACTTGTCTGTTAGGGAAGAAAATGAGTGTGAGTTTTCAATCTCTCATTCTCCATCCACTTCTTCCTGCTCTCCTTTCTCTGGTCTACAATCTTCTATAACCTGTACAAGAATAGTGTGCATGGACAGCATGACAATAGTGTTAATAAGTAGGCGATAACATGAGCGGCAGTTTTCAAACACTTAAGTTATTGAGAACCCCAAGACCTTTCGTGTTTTGAGCTACATCTGCCGAGATGCACCGTGTTTGAACTGAGATGCCGAGAACATCGACTTATTTAAAATAACAGTGACAGACCAGTGCGTAGCATATTAGCCTAACACATGGATCAGAACAAGCTCTGTTTTCCAAGAGAAGGTAGCAAGAAGACCAGCATTGCTGTGGCAATCTGAAAATCCACATAGTGTCTGGTTTAGCAGAAGAGCTTTGTTCTCCTATCTGCTGCTTCCTGTAGCAGACTGTGATGTTTGGCTGAAGCAAATGGGGAAAGTTTAGCCTCAGCATCTGGAGAAAGATTACTGCCCCAATTATGGTCGCTGCTCTTCTACTATCCTTTGCTCAATGAGACAATACTAGCTTCCCAAAAGTTAGTGACAGTGTGGAAGATGGAGTGTCAATGAACCTTTCATCCTTGCTTATATGAAAATCCATTTTTCTGCCTTGGGATCTTTTTACCCACACAAATTTTTTTTTTGTAACACTGTGCACTAGCCAATTGAAATACAATCACTTCCTAATCAAGGTGGTTCTTACTAGTGTTGACATACTCCATTAAAAATGATAAAATAAATATTTGTTGTCTTCAGCACTGACTACATCAGAAAGTATTTAACTATGAGTGCAGTCTGTCCAGTCTATGGCAGCATATATACATATTTTCCAAAATCTGATATTTATTGGTGAAATTATTAAGGCCACTCCACGTGTTAAAAGGGAAGTTTATTTAGTGGCGTAACTTACTAATAAAGGGATAGGTAGGTTGCAGGGTCTAGGAAAGGCGTGGCGCAGTCCACCAGTGTTCTCTGCTCGGTCTACCTCCAGCGTCCAGGGTCCAGGAACCAAGAGAGCCGGCGCATCTGGATCTCGGGTCTTCAGGGCCCTCTCTTGGCCCCGCCTTGTAGACGTGACAGTTATCGGAAGCCTCAATGGGGGTTGGAACTTCCAGATCAAAGCTGGAATGGCTACCCACTACAGATATTCATCTCAAAACCTCAATTGTATCTTTGGCAACAGATTGTTTACCTTGAAGTGGCAGGCTAACCTGATCCACTCCTGAGAAAGGACAAGGCTGAATAACTAGGTTGTCAGTGCTTCTTACACACACATCTAGAGGGTTCCCCAGGAATGTTCTGGGCACAACTCAAATAATTACCCAAGATCTTTTATTCAAGACAGTGATCAGATCACAGTATATAACATAAGTATTTTATGTGTGGTTACAAGGGATATTAAGGCACATGGCATTAGTCTGTATGGACTCATCAAGGGTAGTTTTCTTTCCTTTCTTTGAGCATGGCAGTAGAGAACAGGGCCATCAAGTTAGGTGGATGCTTGACCACTAAACACAGGGGTGTTAAGACACTTGTTTCTCACCTTTCGTACAAAACAAGCAACAGTGTCTGGGACAAGGCAGATGGCTCCTTGGCGGGGCCATGAATGTTGATTAGCCTTTGGGTCTTCAGATTGGAAATTTGCGGAGAGGAGTGGTAGGGATTGAACCAAGGCCTTGAGCAAGCTCTCTACCCACTGAGCCAGCACAAATCCCCTGTGACTCTTGTTATCTTGGTAGTGCAGATAGATATCTTACTTTCTAAACTTCTGGAGCAACAAAGCCTCTTTCCTTAGGTTCAGTGTATGTAAACTCACCTCCTCTCTAAGGTCTGTTTGTAAGCCCACATCAGTGCTTCTGAGCTAACCTTGTCATTCACAGAGACTCACGTGCACCATGTCTCAGTGAGGTCAGCCAGCATGCTCAGTCCCAGCCAACGCTGACAGCTGCTGCTCATCTTTTCTGCTGTGGTGAATGAGTGTTCCTCATACAGCTTAATTTGTGCCATAATTTTTCAGGTATCATTTGTGATTTTTTTTGTTGTTGTTGTTGGTAGTTTTGCTGTTTAGAATGACCCAGAAGAAAATTATGGGCTGCTTCACAGAGAAACTATGTCGATAAGACAAAGCTCTGATCTGGCCTGGCTTGCTACTCTTGGCTGTGCTTCACATTACAAGTGAAAAAAAAATATATCAACTAAGGAGTCTTTGGGCAGAAACACATGTAAGGCAAGCGTATGTGCTGATCAGTTGATGAAAATGTTACCATCCAAGGCATGCGGGAACCGCACTCCATCTGACTCTTAGTACCGCTGACAGAGCTTCACGTTAACAAGTGGAAAGCATGTATTAGGTAAGGCATCTTTTAATGAACACCGAAAGCAAGGTTATGTGGTCCTCGGTTGAAATGCTATGACCTTGAGTTTGCAAGAACCTGACTTTCGATTTCCCCTGGGCACAGTGAGTCAGTATTCACTCATCCAGTGGTCAGTGTTTTGACTAAGCATGGTTATCATGAGTAATAAGAACTGGCTATGTGATGGAACATGCCTCTCCTTGGCCATCCCTTCATTATAAAGGATAGGCCACACTGTGCTTCAATAACAACATGCCCTCGATCTTAGTGTCTCAGAGTGATAATGATTTCTTTTCTTTTAAATTCTTTAGAAACAATTGTGTGTGTGTGTGTGTGTGTGTTTTGAGTGTACATGTACCTATGGGTATACATAACTGTGAACTCTCACAAAGGCCACAGAAGGGCATTGGGTACCTTCTACCATTCTCCACGTTATTCTTTGGAGGCAGGGGTCCCTCCCTGAACCAGGAGCTTATGTTTTTTGGCTAGGTTGGAAGCCAGCAAGTCCTAGAAATCCCCCGTCTCTGCTCCCAGAGTTAAGATGACATACAGATGCACACAAGACCATACTCAGCTTGTTTTATGGGAGCTGGGATCTGCACTCAGGTCCTCATGCCTGTGCAGCAAGTACTCTCAACCACTGAGCCATCAGCCCAGCGCCCATAATAATGCCATTCATGTGTAGCTCCTGCTTCACATTCATTGTTAAGTCTAGGGCTCTTCTGCATGCTTCTTTCCCTTTGTGATGTGGGCTGGCACAGATCCCAGCTCTTGGAGCACAGCTGATCACAACAGCTCTAAGTGCACTAGGATGCATCTCACGGGGATCTAAAGGTGTTCTTCTGCAGAGCACATTGTTTCTGTTGATGTTTGGTTGAAGTCAGGCCCACAGCCACACCAAATTCCCCGAGGGAAGCTAAGAGCAATCCTATCTGAAGCCAGGAGGAAAGCAGGTGATGTCAGGCAAACAGTGCTAAGGATGGTCACATTTGTTATGTGTCATTTGACGAAGGAGGCCAACAGCTGAAGATGCATTGCTGTGTGTTGTGTTGTCAGTGATCAACTAAGCAGGATGCTGAAATGTTAAAGACAGTGTGAAAATAACTGTTGCAATGGGGAACCCATGGAAACCAACTGGGATCAGCATGGAGGCGCGTGTGTGTGTGTGTGTGTGTGTGTGTGTGTGTGTGTGTGTGTGTGTTCACCATATCACTATATAGCTCTGGCTTTCCTGGTAACCACTGCATAGCTCAGGCTGATCTCAAACTCACAGCAATCCTCCTGCCTCAGCTCCTCAAGTGCTGGGATTACAGACATAAACAGCCTTTTCCAGCTTGTGGATTGGGCATTTTAGAGGACAAGAGAGGGTAAGTGGGACCTTAGTGGTGCCCACACAGAGAGAAATGAGAGAGTGACCATGCCATTCAGCCAGCTGCCACTGCAGCTGCCAGCCATCCGAGAAGGGCGCTCCTTCCGGTATGCTTCAGAGTGAGTAGTAGACTCAGCCCTAGTGATGTACTCAGACGGAGGCTTAAGGGTCACCTTAGGGACATGACCTGAACTGGCCCTATCAGTAGTTTCTAGTCTTTATGGTTAAGATTCAAGTTATGGAGAGGGCTCAGGAAAGCCTGGGTAGTTTGTTCATAACTCTTTTCTCTCATCACCAGTAAGAAAAAAAAAAAAAAAGAAATGCAGCTAATTAGACCATAGCAAACATCTACTATGTGATTCATCTTCATTTCAAGGTTAAAATGCAAATATTCTAAAACCTAAGTAAGAGGATGATGGAGAAAACCTCTGTACTTGAATGTAAAATGTAACCTAAATCATTGTAATTTATGTTTACAGCTTACTCTTAATATTTTACTACCTCAAAGTATAATAATTATTTTATTTATAAGTAGTCATAGTTTTGGCAAACTTATCAGTACATTGTTACTTTAATGTTTTTATTTTGATACAATTACAAGTTCACTGTTAATCATAAGATCCATATTAGTAAGTCCCACATGCTATTCACTCAGTCACCCTAAGGGTAACATCTTCTCTTACGTTAGTATAATGTCACTACAGGGTGTTGACATTGGCATGATGTACCAACGGACTGTATGTGTTTGTATGCGTCTCTGCAATTAGTTGATGTGTGGGTCTGTGTAACTATCCCCCCCACAACCAATATACAAACCATTGGTGCATTTTATGTGACATTAGAATACATTTTACATGTAGGATCTCAGTGCTTAAACTGATGACCCATGCCAGGTGGTGGGGGCACACACCTTTAATCCCAGCACTCGGGAGGCAGAGGCAGGCGGATCTCTGTGAGTTTGAGACCAGCTTGGTCTACAGAGATAGTTGCAGGACAGCTAGGACTGTTACACAGAGAATCCTGTCTTGAAAAACAAAAAAAAAATGATGACTCATGATGACTCATATAAGCATTGACTGCATCTTAAAACTGATCATCACATGTTTGATTCCCTGGACCCCAGGAAGTACTTTTTGGGTCATTTTGAGCAAGTAAGCTTAGTGAAAATAGGAATTCTCTGACTGGAATACTGCAAGAGATTGCTAAAAAGATTTTTTAGAAGTCTGCTAATTTTAGACTCAGATGAATGAGTCAGTGGAGCATGCGGTTTGAGTGAGAATGCCCCTCCCCCCCCATAGGTTTACATATTTGAACATTTGGTCTCCTGCTAGTGGAACTATTTGGGAAAGACTAGAAGGGGTGGCCTGTGGGAGGAAGTGTGTACTAGAGGTCTCAAAAACTCACTCCAGGCCCAGTCTCTGTCTCTGTCTGTCTGTCTGTCTGTCTGTCTCTCTCTCTCTCTCTGTCTCTCTCTCTCTGTCTCTCTCTCTCTGTCTCTCTCTCTCTCTCTCTCTCTCTCTCTCTCTCTCTCTCTCTCTCTCGCCTATGGATCAGGATGAAAAGCTCTCAGTTACTGCTCCAGTACCCATACCTGTAGATGTAACCAACCGTCTTATTAAATAAGAAACACAGAGCCAAGGTAAAGATAAAAACCCAAGAGGTCAGAGTTAGGAGCTTACCCGCGTGCTGCTGGCTAGCTTCTAGCTACTTCCTGTGCGTTTAACTTATAAAGAGTTCTGGTTCTTCCTTCTCATTGGTTGTAAACCCAACTACGTGGCTGTCTCATCACTGCCTGTAACTACGTGACTGCCTCGTCAGGGCCTGTCTGTGCAGACCTCCAAGTCTTCTATGGTTGGTATTGAGATCAAAGGGCGTGTGTCTCCAATGCTGACTGTATCCTTGAACACACAGAGATCTACCTAGTTCTGCTTGCTGAGTACTGGGATTAAAGGCGTGCACCACCACGCCCGGCTCTCGCTATGGCTTGCTAACAACTGACCTCTGGGCAACTTTATTTATTAACATACAAATAAAATCACATTTCAGTACAAATAGAATACCACTATACATACCCATACCTCTCTGCTCCCCACCATGATATCATGGCCTAACTGACCCTCTGAAACTGAACAAGCCCCCTGTCAAATGCTTTCTTCTCTAAGAGCTGCCTCGGTCGTGGTGTTTCTTCACAACAATAGAATTAGTAACTCAGACAGGAAGTTTGGGGAAGAAAAACTCAGGGGCACTCTGATGGCTCATACTGGATTCTCTGTAGTTTGGGGTTTCCTAGAGGAAACAGGACATGAGTTTGATGACACCACTGATTTTAAAATGACCATGACCTTCCAGTCTCACTGAGTGACATCAAGATTGTAAAACAGCATTCACCCTGCAGTCCACTTTCAGTACAGTGCCCACCCAGGGACCATTCGCTCTCTAAGAGCCTCTGCCTTGAGCCCTTACCCATGCTGCCTTGTTTGTTTTGAATACTGACTTCATTAGACGGCCTTCCACCAACCCCGTTATGGCTTGAATATGAAATGTCCTCCCCGGGCTGGTGTGTTTGAAAACTTGGTTCCCAGGTAGTGGCAATCTGTGGGAAGTTTGTGGAACCTTGAGGAGGTAAAGCCTTGCTGGAGGCCTTGTAGCCCAGTCCCACTTCCGGTCCACTCTCTAACTGTAGATACAATGTAGCCAGCTGGTTTTCTGCTCTCTCACCACGGCTTCACCACCTGAAACTGTAACCCAGAATTAACCTTTCTTCCCTTACATTGTTTCTTGCTAGGTATTTTATTGCAGCCATACCCTCATCTGTCTTAGGTATTGTTTATATGCTGTGATAAACACTGTAATCAAAAGCAGCTTAAAGAGGAAAGGGTTCATTTCATCTTACAGCTTGTAGCTCATCCTCCAGGGATAGCAGGGCAGGAACTCAAGTCAGGATCCTGGAGGCAGACGGAGGAATGCTGCCTACTGGCTTGCTCTCCATGGCTTGTTCAGCCTGCTTCCTTACACACCCCAGGACCAACTGCCCAGGGCTGGCACCACCCACAATGGTCTAGGCCCTCCTACATCCATCGTTAATTAAGAAAATGCCCCACTGCCAATCTTATGGCGGTATTTTTTTCAGTTGTGGTTCCCTGTTCTCAGATAAATCTATCTTGTGTCTAGTTGACAAACAACAACAATAACAAACAAACAAAAACCTCAAAATAAACAAACAAAAACCATCCAAAACAATACAAAACCCAAAGATAACCAGGGCACCATCTCATAGTTGAGTGAACTTATTGGCAAACTGTAGACTCTAAGTGACTCCTCCCCCCCCTTGTCACGTGACCATCAAGTGGCTAAGCCAGACCTACCCCAGCTCCTCTTACTCCTTGGTCTGTGTGTCTGTGTTTTTGTGCCCCGGATGAGTTCTTGACCCTGTTTACACCACAGCTCTGGAGAGGAAGCCACGAGAGCTTTCGCATCCTCTTCTCTCATCTGCCAGGTGTCAGTTCTCAGTATGACACGAAGGAGCAGTGTCTGAACATACCTGTTGTTCTCACCTGGCTTTTGAACACCAGTCGCTTTGATTTCCATCTCAGAGTCCCTTCTTCAGGACTGTGCACACGCACTTGTAGACTTCTGGACTTCCCCAGGCTGTCCAGCTGTTGGGTGCCCTGAAAGTATAAATGGGAGTGCCTTGGTCTTCCAGGGGACTGAATGGAAGCAGGCCATTCATTACACAGGGCAAATAAAAGCAGCTGCCACCAGGGGGCATTCTAACCCTTACGTGGTTTGTACCTGGAGGACAAATGGGTCCATCTCCTTCCCTACACAGGAAGGTGATTTTGCTGAGATTTACGCTCTCCTTTGGCTCAGACACTGCTATGTGGGGATAAATCTCTGTGGTTTCTACATGCTATGGAATCCTTATGCGCTCTGCTGGCATATTGCAGTTGGAAAAAAAAATGAGCCTCTTGAAGGCATTTCCCCCTTGTATCTTACAGTGATGGATGACTATGGCTGAAGCTGTCTTCTCCCAGAGCACAAATGTATTCAGTTGTTCTCTTTTGAACCCACCATTCAATTGATTCCGACACTAAAATATAATAAGTGGTGTCAGGGAAAGGTTGGTGGGTGGCTTGGAATTGCAAGCCAAACCCTCTGCCTTCTGGCCCTGGTTGAGTTTAGTTAAATGCAGTGCTCAGGTGCCAGTCAGTAGCTCAGTCAAGTGGAAGGAGAGCCAGGGCTTGGGAGTAAGGAGTGAAAGATTGTATTATGTAATGGAAATTACTTTTATCTCTAGCTGCCCAAATGTAGCTGGCTTGAAATTCCTCAGACCAAGATTGCGATGTCGGAAAATACAAGGTGATTTGGGCCTCACAGAAGGGAAAGACCAGCTGAGTCTGGGCCAGCGTGTTTGCAGTTTGTCCAATGGTTTTCATATGCTGCTTGGGCAGCGTCCTTTGCAATAAATCCTCGAGTGGAGGCAGGGCATGGATGGCTAAAACTGGCCAGTGGTGTATCTTGGTTCTATCCCAGACAGGGGGCCAGGCTACCAGGCAGTGCCCCATCACTGATGTGGGCTGGCATATGGTGTATCTGGTGTTCTAGTAACAAGACAGAAAATGGTTCTAACAGGGCACCCTCACCACGCAGATTCTCCCATCTCCTTTCTGGGCTGGAACATTCTTTGAGCTCATGGACCCTGGCCTCCCCAGGGCTAGCAAGCCTGCTGAGGGCTGTTTTAGGTCCCAGGACAATTCTTAGCACGTTGGTTAATGAACGCTCCATCCTGGGCTCATTCAGGTATAGGCTAGAGTCTGGGACACAGTGTGAAATGACTTGTCCTGTAGCAGTCTGGGTTTCTGAAGAGTAAGAATTTTACAAATTACATGTCAGCCCATACTAATAAAAAACAAAAGAATCCTCCTTTATAGCCCCTCTCTTCCTGCTACCACCATCCTCTGGGGTGATTCTTCTACACCCTTCCACACTGATATGTACTCTTAATTTTTTGAACAAAACTGTCCATACGCTATTGATGGTGGTCTTTTATTAATTGAATGATTCTGTAGCGTGGGTGTCTGTCTGACAGAACACCTGTCTCATTTCGATGGTTGCACAGACTTTCAGAGCTGATAATGTTTGACTTATTGAGCAGGTTTTAATGGTGAGTCTTACCACCAGTACTTACAAACCTGGTCTTATAGTGCAGACCTTCTGATGGATCCTTGGGCCGTATCAAGTTGCTGAAGGGAAGGATATGTGCATTGAATTACTTGTGGGCTTACCAAAACAGCCCCAGTTTATTCAGTAGATAGATTCTGAAGAGAAATAAGTGTTACTGCTGAGAAAAGTGACCATAGATGTTGGCCATGGAAGACTGGTCCTGGTCACCAAGGGCGATAATGCAGCTGTCCAACATCTGGCAGTCCTTGAAGATATATGTTACAGGGAAAATGTTTCACATCTGGAGACTTGTCATCTTGGTTCTCTAATGAGATACATCACTATAGCATCTTTGGTTCATCTCCTGTGCTGACAGAGCTTACATTCTAGGCAAGTAAGCAGCCCCCACCCAACATTAGAGAAGTCATTTCCTCTAGGGAAAGAGTCTGTTTCACCTTCTTCCTTGGTACAGTTGCTTAGGGGGACTCTTTCTCTCTGTTTCTCCCTCTCTTTCTCCCTCTCTTCCTCTTCCTCTCTCTGTCTCTGTCTCTGTCTCTCTCTGTCTCTCTCTGTCTCTCTCTGTCTCTCTGTCTCTCTCTCTGTCTCTCTCTCTCTCTCTCTCTCTCTCTCTCACACACACACACACACACACACACACACACACACACACACTGGCCATCATACTTGTTATCTACACTTTGCTTTCATGAATTTTTGCTTTCACCTTCCTTAAATCCATGGTCTGTAGTGTCTCTTCTCCCAGTAAACACTCATCAATGAACTCATCTCCCACAGCTAAAATGAAGCCCAAGAAAGTCCACTTCTGTGTGCTTGTGAGTGTAATACCTGCTGGTTCCAGACCACATTTCAAAGACCGAAAACTGGTTGTTTTTTTGTTTTGTTTTGTTTTGTTTTGTTTTGTCAACTTTACACAAGCTGGAGTCATCTGGGAAGGGAGAACCTCAGTTGAGGAAATCTCTCTATCAGACTGGCCTATAGGTAAGTTTGCAGGGACAGTTTCTTGATTAACAATTAATGTGGGAGGGCCCACTCCCTGTGGGCAATGTCACCCTTGGGAAGGTGGTCCTAGAAGGAATAAGGAAGGCAGGGAAATGTGAGCCGGAAGAGCAAGCAGCCTCCTCCATGGCCTCTGCTTCCATTCCTGCCTCCAGGTTCCTGCCCTGCCTGAGATTCTGCCTTGGCTTCCCTCAATGATGGATCGTAGTCAGCATGTATAAGCCAAATGGACCCTTTCTTTCCCAAGTTGCTTTGGGTCTTGACCCTTATCCCAGCGATAGAAAGTGAACTAGGATATTTGTCAGCATGCTGTCAGTTGATTGGCATAAGCGTCAGCTGTGAGCATGAGCTTCCAGGTGTCCAACCAAAGCTGAGGTTGACATTAACAGCACCTTTTACTTAGGTCCCTTCTAATACTCCAGAGCAGCATCTTGCTAAATCATGTTGTCTATAGGAAGCCCCAAGTTGTGGATTGTGTAAATGGATTAGCATTGACTTGTAGAATCTCACTTTGAGAGGCTCAACCCATAGACAGATACATTCAAGCCAGAGATACTCTTAACGGGGTCTGTCGCTATGGAGTACATGGCATAATGCCTCTCTATTCTGATTCCAGGAGCTTTCCTTACAGCAAATCCAGCAAAGTAGTGGGGACAACATTATCGAGGCAGAGTATTGTTAGTGGAAATTATAAAAAGTATGTTTCATAACCCCAGGAGTCCACAATGGTTTTAGTGGAGTCCTGCACAGATCTGTGATCTCTTGGTGCGTTGTTTAAGGAGTGTTTGTTGTTCCTTTAAGGGAGCTTGCAGAGCCCTAGATCAAGGTGCTCCTGCATTCATAAAGAACAGTCGGGATTCCTTGTTGAGGAGGGAGTATATTGAGCATGAAAGAGCAGCTGTGGGGAAGCTAGTTCCGTGCCTGTGAGTCTTCATTTCAAGATGTTAGCCACTGTGCTAAGTTCTATGCTGTTCTGATCTTTTGTCCAGTACGTCGGGAACACTTCAGACGCGGGCATCTTTGGTGGACTTTTCAAACCTGCATGCCAGTCCTTTAATACTACATTACAACCAACCATACTGTGTAGACGTACTTTTCATTTAGAAAGTACCATCCACAGGAGCCACAGTGGGAAAGAAATCTAAAGGCTGGTGATTGGGAGCCTATAGCCTCAGGCATCCCAACAGACAGTTCAGGACAGGGATAGATGGCAGGCATTCCCTCAGGGTTCCTGATCGGAATGCATTCATTAATGTCACGCATTTGTGGTCATTTGCTGGCACAGTGAGCTCTCAAGAAATTCAAAGAAATGATCAACAAAGCTCAGCCAAAGGCTTTGTTAAATTCAATATATTTTGAGGAGATTTCTCTACAATTATGACTTATGTGGCTGGTCTAACGTTTATGGTCATGGCTGATTGTGCATGCTCAGGAGGTCCTTCTGGTTCTAAGCAGGAGATTTACCTCCTTTTGACTTCTGACCTTATAGATACAACTTCTCTCAAAGCCCTCAGCTCTGCTGGCTTGTAATTTGTGTTTTGTAGCTGCCGAGTCTCCTTCTTTCTCTGATCTGCTCCAACACCCCAAGTCACTGAGGGGCTATTGGACTCAAGGTCAAAGCAGAGTGAAGCCTTTCAATTCACTAAACTCAGTCCAGTTCTGTCCTGAAGCACTGACAGAGAATAGCATTTGTGTGGGTGAAACTAGTAGATGGCGATGATACCAGCATGTCAAGGCATGTATGCAGCCAAGGAGAGGCTAAAGAAGAATGCGATGCAGGAGGGACCTACGCCATGGCATCCCTCTTCCTCTTACGTTTGTTGGCTTTACAAATGGATCATAAGTGTGGAATGTTCCTAAGTCATGGACACCTTCAAAGGCTGCACCATGTTATTCAGAAGCTGGTGACATTTCCCATGGGTCCCTTCTAGCAGGTGTAGGGTTTGTTCAGTATTAGACTTGCGTGTTTCCTGACTGCCCTGGACCTAGGGAAGAAGCTCTATGGAGAAGCAGTCTGGGAAGTATGTATTTGGAGCTCATGCATGTTAAACTTTGGGAATCTATTGATTGTGTGTGTGTGTGTGTGTGTGTGTGTGTGTGTGTGTGTGTGGAGTTTGCCTATGTATGTTTGGGTGCTCGTGCATGTGTGTGCTTCTGCATATGGAGGTCAAAAGACAGCCTTCAGTGTGGTTCTTCAGGTGCCATTCAGATACATAGTTTTGAGACGAGGTCTTTCACTAAACCTGAAACCCACCGTTTCCTTGGCTAAGATGGCTGGCCAGCGAGTTCCAGAGGTCCACCTGCCTCCATCTCCCCAGTACTGGGGTTACAGGTGTGCATCGCCAGCATGCTCTGCTTTTTACGTGGTTACTGGGGCTTAAAGTCACACCCTCAGGTCTGCAAAGCAATCACTTTACCAACTCAGGGGTCAGTTCTGATCGTCTCAAATCCTGTGAGCCAGTGTCTGCTGAGACGGACGCAGGAAACAATGGGAAGTTCACAGCACTGGGAGATTCCAGCCTGGTTGAGACCCCGTGTCACTGACTGCTAAACGACTTGAGTCTTAAGTCCTTTAAATGGTTCAACACGTGTCTTCCCTTCTAGCGAATGCCTTCTTATGGCTTCACCTCGAGCAAGATTAAATGAGTTATTTAATCTACTTCGAATTCAATTTTGTTTTTCTCATTAAAGAAAGCAGCGGTAGAAAGAGTTGAATTTTCTTACCTTCATTTAGCATGAAGGCTAAGGGCAAGAGGGTCACTTTGTAAAGCTGAACTTTTTGCTACAGTACAGATCATCTAAATGTCTTCATAAACCATTGTTCTCCAATCTTTCAGTGATACGGACACCTATGTAGGAAGAGAGATCAAATCTGAAGCTAAGTGAGATGTCAGTTGTCTTGGTCACTTTTCCACTGCTGTGATGGAGCACTGTGATCAAAAGCAAGTTGGAGAGGGAAGGGTTTATTTGGCTTACACTTCTTCCTCACTGTTCATCATTGAAGGGAGTCAGGACAAGAACTTAAACCAGGCAGGATCCTGGAGGCAAGAGCTGATGCAGAGGCCATGGAGGGGTGCTGCTTACTGGCTTGTTCTTCATGGCGTGCTCAGCTTGCTTTCTTATAGAACCCAGGACCACCAGCCCTGGGGTGGCACCACCCACCCACAGTAGGCTAGGTCCTCCCTATTATAACTAATTAAGAAAATGTCCTACAGCCACCTACAGCCAGATAATACAGAAGCGTTTTATCAGCTGAAGTTCTCTCCTTTCAGGTGACTATAGCTTGGGTCAAGTTGACATAAAACCAGCCAGCACATTGGTCTAAACACAGTGATGGGGGAAGCTCAGGGTTCTTCAGGACTGTGTCTTATGCCAGCATCCCTAATGTTTCCTTCCCTATCCTTGCAGTTACTGGGATATTGGAGGATGAAATCTGTGGAGATAGTGACTAGAGAGATGGCTCCGACCTGAACAGCACTTGCTGTTTGTGCAAAGGACCTGGGTTCCATTATCAGCACCCACAAAGAAGGCTTACAACCTTAGGTAACTTCAGTTCTTGGGGATTCAGCACCCTCTTTTGGCCTCTTCAGGCCCTAGGCATGTGCTCAGCACACATACATGCAAGCAAAACACTCATACACATAAATGAAAATAATCCTTAGAAAAATCTATAAGGGTAGAAGGGAGATGAGAGAAGAAAAAGCAAGAGAGGAATAACGCCTCCCAGATGTGCCCAGAGGCTTGTCTCCTAGGGGATCCCAGCTCCTGTCAAGCTGACAGTCAACACTAACCACCATCATTGTGGTCTTGTACCCTAATGTGGGATTCAGCATGACAGTCACTTTGTCAGTGTTAAGTGTCAGCAGGGAGTCTGGTGAGGAAGAGCCCCCTGGTGGGAGGGCTATGTACTGAGTGCTGGTTGCCTTCTGGGTATGGCAAGGTCTATTCCGTAAGCACTGTTCTCCTCAAAGGGAGGGTCTTGCTGTTCTTCTGAAGCCCATTCTACTTCCTACTTCCATCTTACCACAGGGCTGCTAGGATTACAGATGTGCATCACTGCATCTGATTTTACACGGCTCCTGGGCACTTGTGGAGTGCCCTGGTGCTCTGTGGAGTACACTGTGCACTGCTCAAAACAGAGCAGTGATTAGCCGCTGGGGGTCCAGAGCCTGCTCATAATTACCAGTCTTAGAGAACTGATGACTGGTTCCTTCTGCAGTGTCTTCATTCTGTTTGTCACCAGTAGCTTCAACACTGAGCTGCTCAGACTCGGAGCAGAATTGGACAAATGGGAATCCCTTGCCCAGGGTGAAAATGAACGCACTTTGATGCAATGCAACCCTGTCAGCCAACTTCTACACGTTCAATCAACCACCAAATAACCCGTAGAAATTTTAGGCTCATAAACAGAGTTCAATGCGTTCACTAGATAGACTCTTGTCTTTTACTGTATGTGTTCTTTGCCCCAAAGAATATAAAATCTCTGAAAATTGGTCATGCATATGGTAAATCCTCTAGTCAGGTAAGGAGTATTCCCATGACAGATGTGGAAACTTACAAGACAAACATCAGAAGCAGAAGAGAGAATGGTTGGCTGAGGCCATTTGGAAACATAAATGTGATTTATTCGTTAGTAAAAGGTTATTTAGCAGGAGTTGTGTGAAAACATACATAATTGGTAGTTACAACAAGCTTAAAAGACACAATTATTTTAATAACATATCCATACCCCAAACTCTTATTTAACAAATAAACAGAAGTCATAATTGCTCTTACTAGAATTTGTCATAACAGTTTCATAAAGTACACAATTAACCTTCGTGACAGCCTGTGAGGCGAGGATTATTTCATTTTACAGAGGAGAAAATGTGTGGTAGAGAAGGCACATGTCTTGCTTCAAGTCATTTGGTTGATGAGTGGGGGGATCAACCTCACTGTATAAATCCTAAGACCTTTCTTGTCGTGACCGTAATTTTTTTCTAGAAAGATCATCATTGAACATAATAGAAAAGAATTTCTTTTTTCTTAAAGTAAAAAATATTTTTACATGTGCGTGGCGGTGGTGGGGATGCGTGCTTACTTCGTGTACATGTGAGTGTCAGAGAACATTCTGAAATGCTGGTTCTTGTCTGTCTGAGATAGATCTGCTGCTGCTCCCTAGATGGTCTGTGAGCTTGGGGATTTTGTCTCTGACTCCCATCTCACTGAAGGAGTGCTAGCATTCATGGAGGCATGATATCATGGGTTTACATGGGTTCTGGGGGTCTGAATTCAAGCCTTCCCATTTCCACAGCAAGTGTTTGCCCACCAAGCCATCTCCCCAGACCTAAATTCTTTTTTTTAATTTTATTTTTTATTATCAAGTGATCGTGGCTGAAACAATTGGCTTGGAGAAACTTTAAGATCTGGTAATGTATACCATTTTCTCTCATGTTACATCCTTGGTTTTTAATCCCAGTATCTATTGTTCAAAAATTGAGAAAACCCAATGAGAATCCAGGTCAGATGAAAGGCCTATATCCTTCTTTTCTTTTCTTTTCTTTTCTTTTCTTTTCTCTTCTTTTCTCTTCTTTTCTTTTCTTTTCTTTTCTTTTTAAGTTTATCTGCCAACATCACTATCTAATTGGGAAAAAAACACATCATGAAGTGTGCCCAGTCTTATTTTTTTCTTTTCTATAATGAGTTGTCACGATTCCTTAAAATAGAAGATAAATGTCTCCTAATTGAATGTGTGGATAATGGAGTGTGTAATAAGGGACTATCAGGGACTCAGGACATGAATAAGCAGTTTGATTCCCCAAGAAGAGAAGCATCACTGTCTACGTTTCCATTTGTCCACAGCTCACATTACAGACTCACTTAGCTGGTAAGAGAGGTGTTTCCGAGTTAACCGTTGCCCCCCCCCCCCTTAAATCAACGGCTAATATGAAACACCCTGACACAAACAACTTTAGGGAGAAAGGATTATTTCAGCTCCTAGGTCAAGGGTGCATCATGGTGGGGGAAGTCAAGGCAGCAGGAGCCTGAAGCAGCTGCTCACATCATATTCACATATCTAGAAGCAGAGAGTGATGAGTGCATGCTGCTGCCCAGCTCCCTTTCTCCACATATAGAGTCCAGGATTCCAGCCTAGGGAATGGTGCTGCCCACTTTCAGGATGTCTCTTTAGACCTCATTAACATGGTGAAGATAAATTCCCACAGGAATGCCCAGGGGCTAAATAACCCTTCACAGGTGTGCCCAGAGGCTTGTCTCCTAGATGATTCCAGACCCTGTCAAGTTGATAGTCAACACTAACCACCCCAATGGTCTTGTACCCTAAATTGAGGTTCAATATGATGGCCACTTTGTTGGTGCTAAGTGCAAGCAAGGAGTCTGGTGGGAAGGCAGCTAGCCACACACACAGGCTCTTCATTGAGTGCCGGTTGCCTTCTGGACACTACTCTCTAAGCACAGCACTCCTCGAAGGAAGTGCCTTACTTCTCTTTCTAAGCCCATATCTTGTCATTGGTTTTATGCTTCAGCTCCTGGTGCTACTGTCTGCAGTGTGTGCTGATGCTATGTCCCATTGTTTAGGTCCCAGCACCCCTCCGTGCAGCCACTACTCAGGTAGTGTCCATCATCTGCAGGTATGATTGTCCATCATCTGCAGGTACGATTGCACCTCTCTCCCTCCTTTTTATTCCACCAAGCCCCTATGATCCGTAGACCTTGTTGTATTACAGACTTTTCCTGAGGACAGGCAACACACACACACACACACACACACTGACTCACCCCAGATACGGAGTCCCATGGCAGACCAAAGTATGGATATCACTCAAGTACAATTTGGTGAGCCAATGAGTTTTATTGAGTCTAATTAAAGGACCGTGGATGAGCAGAAATCACGCAAAGACAGCTGCATCGCCAAAGCCCACTCTAGCATTAGTTACAGCTCACAAAAGCTGGAAACCTGGAGCACACTGCCCTACAACAGGCTGGAGATTGTCCTTTCCAAGTGATTCAGTTGGTCTAAACCTCTTCCAGGCAGTTCAGCTGGCCTTTGTTTCTTCCAGGCTGCTGGGTTGGTTGAGAGTCTTCTTTGCAGCTTGACTCAGTCTTTACTGCTTTGGGGGAGGGAGGGGCCTAGTGTATCTGGTCCATTTCAGGGACTTCCTGAAACTATTATGAATTGTTTACCTCCTGACTTCTTCTTCTCTGTGGGATGGAGTGTTACACACACACACACACACACACACACACACACACACACACACACACACTGTTGTTTTATTTCCTTTTTACAGTCTATGTGTTAAGAATTTTACCTCCAAGACAAAAGGCTTTAGCTATGTAACAGTCCCACGTGACAGTGCTTGACTATTCCTTCTGACCTTAGGCTTGATCTAGCTGACACTTGAACTCATCTGCTCCATGGCATCTCCAGACTCCTAATGTTGAGCAGGAAGTTTTAGACATCAGCGTCATCCAGGTGACTATAGCTGTCTCCTTTCATGGAGCTCTCAACTGCGTTTTCAGTTTTGGCTTTTACATATTGGAAATATAAGAAACCTAAAGAGGTGGATGTCCACTGTTTGAAATATCACATTGAGAAA
Source organism: Peromyscus aztecus (assembly GCA_902168405.1). Classification (NCBI taxonomy): domain Eukaryota; kingdom Metazoa; phylum Chordata; class Mammalia; order Rodentia; family Cricetidae; genus Peromyscus; species Peromyscus aztecus. The sequence continues at coordinate 14,412 of CABHPQ010162861.1, read as the reverse complement.
GGACATGAAATTAAATTGTGGACATTTAATGGTGGTCTGAATGAGAAACGTTCACATAGGCTCATCCCCAGTTGGTGGCTCTGTTCGGGATGTTATGGAATCTTTGGTACATGGAGCCTTGCTAGAGGAAGTACATCTTAGAGGGCAGGCCTTGGGAGTTTATAGCATTGTCCACTTCCAGTTCACTCTCTCTTTTCCTAGTATGCACAAAAATGTGATCAGCCGGCTTCCTGCTCTGGCCGTCTGCCACTGTGACTCCCCTGCCATCCTGGACTCTGGAACTGTAAGACAAAATGGACTTTCTTCTGTAAGTTGTGTCTAGTCATGGCATTTCATCATGGCAGCAGAAAAGGGACTAATGCCGAATTCTATACTCTGTGCAACCATTTTGTAAATATATACGTATATACCTACATATGTTATATACATTATTTTATGATGTTTAACAGTTTACTCTTTCAGACTTAGTTTTTTTGTGTAGTTGCAAATACAGATCTATCTTTTTATCTCTTTCTTTTATGTGATACATTTCACTGTATTAAATATTTACTAGAAAATCAATTTAAGTCATAGAGTGACCTATTATATGCATTTATGAACTTATTCAACAAATATATATTGAACATCCTCAACAGGCCAGGTACTGTTCCTGATGCAGGAGAAGAAGTACATTAAACAAAGTTCTTGTTTTTATGGAGTTGACATTCTGGAAGAGAAACACAAATTGTAATCAGAGAGATGTTATGTGCATAGTTTGTCAGGCAGTTGGCAGTGATGGAAAGTGGAGGAGAGCATGTAGGGATTGCTACTATATATCCAGTATGAGCTAGATGGATGTCTTTACTGAGGTTGTGTTTCAGACATCAGGAATCAAAGAGGTAAGAGGGAAACTCAGGACCGCTGATCCCAGGCAGAGGCGTGGTGTCCCGGCAGACAACAGCAACCCGCTCTCTAGGGTTTATTTGCAGAACATTCTGATTCCTGGATGTAAACATGGCTGCTGTGGCTCATTTTTAGCTGCCCCCCACCCCACCCCCATCAACAAATGCACAGCAGGAGTGAGAGAGGCTTGTCATTTCTGTGGGGCCGATGGATTTGAAGCATACCATGGATGGACACAGAAGGTGTATTCTATGGGTTCCAGGGACAGGCAGAAGGACCACATAGCTGGAGTAGGCTGAACAAGGAGGAGAGTAGCAGGTGAATTTTAAAAGGCAGCCTGGGACTAAGTGAAATAAGCCAGCTTCAAAAGGCCAAAGACCGTGTGGTTCTACTTGTGTAGACAGGGAAATTTCTAGAGAGGTAAGTAGAATGGTGCTTGCCTGATGCTGAGGGGGTGGGGGAAGGAAGAGAAGTTTCATGGGTATGGAGCTTACGGTTTCTTTTTATTACACTTGTGATAATAAAGTTTACTTAGTGTGTGTATACACGCCTGTGTGTGTGTGTGTGTTTGTGTGTGTGTGTGTGTGTGTGTGTGCATCTGTGTGTGTGTGTCTGTGTAGGTCAGAGGATACCTTGTGGGGGTTTGTTCTCATCTTCACGTATATCCCAGGGACTGAACTCAAGCCGTGTTAGGCTTGGCAGCAAATGCCCGCTAAGCCATCTCTCCAGCCCAAGTTTCAGATATGAAAGATAAAAACCACTCTTGAGGTCTGTTTATCAACAATGAATATCCTTGACACTCCTGAACTGTGCACTGAAAGTTGATTAAGACAGTGGATTTTGTATAATGCATTTAAAAAATATAATAGTTCAAATTAAAAATAAGAGCAGTTCAGGGCCAGAACAAGTAGGTCCTACGGGTAAAGGTAAGAATCTGATTTTTCCTTTGTGTAAAAGGAAAATGTTTGCGGTAGGAAGGGACTTGCTCTAATTTACATTTTTGGAGTGACAAGAAGAGGCTGTAGCATATCAATTTATTTTTCCTTACTGTCATGAGATGCCAAAGGCTGGAAACTTTATAAAGAAGAAGCTTCTTAACTTACAGTTCTGGGACTCCAAGAGCATGGTGCTAGCTAGCATCAACTCCATGTGGATGGCTTATGGCAGGGGTGTGTGATCACACAGCAGATAGGAAGCCAGATCGAGACAGTGTGTGTGTGTGTGTGTGTGTGTGTGTGTGTGTGTGTGTGTGTGTG
>CABHPQ010162861.1:0-12264 GCA_902168405.1 Peromyscus aztecus | reverse complement strand
GTGTGTGTGTGTGTGTGTGTGTGTGTGTGTGTGTGTGTGTGTGTGTGAATCAGTGGGGTTCCATGCATACTGCATTAATCTCTTCTGAGGAGACATCCCTAATGACCTAAAGACCACTCACTAGGCCCTACCTCTTAAAAACCCACTACCTCTCAACATAGTCAGATGAGGACCAGGCTCATAATTCACAAGCCCTTGATGGGTTGCCTTTAACTGTATCAAGAGGGAAGGAGAGGGGTAGGGGTAGGGCTGCTATAATAACCCAGGATAGCTGGGCGGTTGGCGGCTCATGCCTTTAATCCCAGCACTCAGGAGGCAGAGCCAGGCAGATCTCTGTGAGTTCGAGGCCAGCCTGGTCTGTATACAGTGCAAGATCCAGGACAGGCACCAAAACTACACAGAGAAACCCTGTCTCAAAAAACCAAATGATAGTAATAATAATAATAATAATAACAACAACAACAACAACAACCCAGGAGAGAGATATGGGTAGCTTGACCCCAGGTGTACATAAGGGAGATGCTGAACTGTGTGTGGTTTGTGTATGAAGGTGTGGCAGGAAACCTAAAAGACTCATCTAACTGGGCATGAGGTGAGAAAGAAATGGAAGAACCAGATGATTCCATAGTTTTTTGACCCAGCAACGGGAATGATGGTGTTGCCATTTAATAGGGCTATGAGCTGGCAGGAGGAACAGATTCAGAGAGGACATCCATTCAGGTTTGGGTATGATGTGTCCCAGATGTCCATCAGACATGAAGATGGAGCAAGGGAATAGGACTTTCTGGCAGATGCCTCAACCAGAACTTTAAAGGTGGTGTCATCAACTTCTACTGGGCATTACATATTTACAAACAAGGCACAACATTCTTTTTTTCTTTTTCTTCTTCTTTTCTTTTTTTCCGAGACAGGGTTTCTCTGTGTAGCTTTGTGCCTTTCCTGGAACTCACTCATTCAAGGTTGGCCTCGAACCTCGAACTCACAGAGACCCACCTGCTTCTGCCTCCCAAGCACTGGCATTAAAGGCGTGCACCACCACCGCCCCGGCTAAGGCACAGCTTTCTTATGCTGCTAGCACTTAATGCAACTCTGAAATCAAATTGAGTGATTAACTAAATACAAGCAGAATTACAGTCGCAATAAAGTTCAAACCACAACGGTATTGTGACAGATGATGGTGTTTTGCCGAAACGAGACATTGATGTTAGGTTTCCCAGGAGAAAGGTGTGTTTTCACATTTTTCACTTGCTTTTGTTTCTAGTTCATCTTTCAGAGTTATTTTCCTTTGAGTCCTGTGGACCTTGCTCTCCCCTGCTCCACCCCGTCTCTACTCCTTCCAGACTGGAAATCACAGAACATTTGAAGGCTGCTATAGACAGAAGCAACAGGCCATTGTTGACTCTGTTCGTGAGTGTCTACCTGGTCATCTGCTTCTTCGTTGTTTCTTAGCTATTCTCCATACTGTTACCATGTTATTCTTCTGAGAGCACAGCTGGGATGACATCATTGCTATACTTCAGTTTAAAGGCATCCAGCTGGCTTACTTTCAACTAAACAATGTCGAATGTCTTAGCTGTCATTTGCAGAGTCACCATCTGTCATTCTGTGGGCTGTGCATGTGATATGCCCCAGACGGGGCCCATTCATGTTTCAGAATCATGGATTCTCCACCACAGACCTCAGCCCACACCCAAGGGTCCAGTTGCCCTAGAGTTTTTTCAGTCCTGAGAAATCCCTTCAGGTGTGTGTTCTGTAGACTCCAATTCTTGTTTCTCCATTGAATATCTGTTGATGCCGAGGTCTCCCAATGCCATGTCCCATTTGCATCATCTGGAACTTTCTCTGAGTTCTCTATGGCTTTAAACCCATTAGGAATGTTCTCCAGGCCAAAGCTGTAGGTGTAGTTTTATTCTTCTCTATCTTAGTCCTCAGGGGTCTTGCCCACAAGATGCACACAGTGGATCCTTTGTAGCAGTACATGGCATTTACCTCTCTGCCCAGAGCTGGGTTTGCTGCACTTATGCATTACGTAACTAACTGTAAACTGACGTCTGAAGTTGAATGCTTCCAAAAATTCCTATGTTAAGGAGATCCTGCTCCAAGGCCAAGTACTCAGTGAGAGGGGAGAGCTGGCATGAAACATGAGTGGACAGTTCCCTTCTAGGAAGCTCTACAGAGGCAGGCAAGCATAGGGATTGCTTTGCAACCTGGGACTCTGCTTGGCTTGGACTGTGCACACATTCCTTTTAAGACAATTCACCTTGAAGCTTGGCCCTTCCATCTGCATCCAGCTGCACATGTACCCTGTTCCAAACAACGTGGCTGTCACTGACAAGCCTTCTGAGTCATTCATTCATTTGTGAAAGAAAGTTGAGTTGTATTAGGAGCATTTGAGTGGGAAAAGAGGGGGGCTTCACGGAAGCTGTTACTAACTTTAGGAATAACACAAAGCTTGTGACTTCTGGCAGGAGGGCCGAAGCCCTGCCATGCTTTACTGGCATGGCAGGTTGTGATGGGATGAGGGCTCTAAAAAAGGGGGGGAGGGCATGGAGATGAGAGAGCTGCTTCTAGGATGCTCACAGCTCATCTCACCACCTGTATCCTTGCACGCTTGCATACATCACTGCTCCAACCCACGCAGTCCACAGAACAGGAAGCTATTCAGAAGTAATTTCTTCGCCTCTTGATAGAGCATCTTCATTCTGAAAGAATCAATAGCCTGAAAATGAATTTTAAAAGGACTTCTTTGCAAGTCAGTGTTGTTTGGGAGAAGTGGGAGGGAACCTCGTATCTAACCCAGAGATAAATACATACAATCTGAGGCTCTCATGGTATTTCACCCTCCTAGACTACAAGTTATCAAACACTTAAATATTTAAAGCCTCGAATTAACTTCAAGATAACAGTAAAATGCACCAATATCCTTTACCCTGATAAGAAGTGCGATGAATGACTCTAAATTAATGCCAGTGCACATGCTCGGAATCTATTAAGGAAACACGGCAATTTGTATGCCCGGCTAAGCCTAGGCTGGCTCATTCTGCAGTCGAGGAGGGTTGGAGCTGTTGAACAATGCCAAAGAGGAAGCAGCAGCGTGGCTTCTAAACAGCAACAGGAGCAGGCCGGCCACAGCCTGGGTCTGCCCAGCGCAGCTGCACTGGAGCCAGCTGCCTTTTTCAATCCTCTCTGGTGACTAATCCCTAACATTGGCATTCTGTGTTGTGTTTTCCCAGTGAGGCCACACAGTAGATCTGATCTTGTTCTCATCCCCCTTTGCTGGGGCATCAGCAGGGGGTGGATGACCGGTTGTCATATTATAAGTCAGGAAACTGAGGCATACAAAGGTTAAGCCGCTTACCCACGCTTATGAGCTCTTTTACCAGCCTGTCATGTCAGCCCCCCTGTGGATTTTTGGAGATCTACTTGACATTGCCTTTTAAAAGTAAAACGGGCGTAACTGTGACTCTGCAGTTGTAGTTCTTGGTATCCGCCCTATACACACTGGCATGGGGAGCTCTTCCGAAAGGCAGGAGGAAAGAGCAAAAATGTCAAGCTGCAGACTAGTAGATACAGCAGTTATATAATAACAGACAAACACTGATTTTCACGTGCAGAGACAGGTTCTGGTCAGTGGCTCCGCAAGAAGACACAGCAGCAGCCAGCAACAACAGCTTCTTGGAAGGAAAATAATAAAGGAGTTTATTGGTGAGCATAAGCTGTGTGATGGGCATTCTTGGTTCTTGGCTGATTGAGAGCTTCAGCATCAGATAGAAAAGGCTCAAAGCAGCTGTGTTTTCTACCCTTTTCCCCCTGTGTTATAAAAGTGACCTTGAATGAAGTCCATATCTGGGTTTGGGCATCTCCAGAGCGTTTTATGAAACATGTGAAATTACTTACAGCAAGAACCCCAGACAGTGCTGAAGGCATCCCGAATTCCAACTCCAGGCACTGTCAGGGAGAAACATTCTACACTGGCCTCATCACCTACCACATGTGCAGGGCATATTTTTGCCCCCCTGAGGCCTACAGATTAAAAGTGGCCAGGTGATGTCATTCTTAATTGTCCAGAAGGCTTGTCAAAGTGTATAAAAGACTTCAGGAAGAGTCTGATACCATGCCAAGAACCCCGCTTTCCCTTTCCCTTCCTTGAGCTCCTGGGAAGGTTCTGGCTGCACTGTGCATTGGGAAGAGGTCTTTGACTCTGCATGAGAAACAAGAGTGCAGATGTGTCCCAGATGTAAACTGGCTCACAGGGTACAGGACATCTGAAAGCTCTGTGAATTCGCCGGACCACATTCTCTCAGCTTCACAGTCTGTCTAGAACACAGGCTACTTTTGCACAGGCTACATTTTTTTCCTGGAAAAATGGCTACACTCCATCAGACTGCAGAACTGTCTTGGCAATGATAAAAACGGAGACCATTTGCCAAATGGTCACGTGAGTGACTGGTTTGGAAGTGCCCAGCATCTAACAGCCCTACATATGTTTGGAACTGGACTTGCAGGATTTGAAGGTCAGGTTTTCTACTTAATAGAAGCCACAGTCTTCTGTAGAGGTTTTAGATCTGGGTCTCACAGGTTTAGAATCTCAGTTTTTAAGGTTTATGGAAAAGCTAAACCTTTTTTTTTTTTTTTTAAAGACAGCATTTAATGTATCTCAGGATGACTTTAAACTCTCTGTGTAGCCAAGGATGACCTTGAACACCTGATTTTCTTGCTTCTACTTCTGGAGTGCTGGGATTACAGGTGTGTGCTATACTGTTTATGTGATACTTATGATGTGAAACTGTTTATACTGTTTATGTGAAACTTATGATGCTTCAAGCTCAGTCTCCTGAGCGCTGGTGTCACAGACTTGCACCGCCATGCCCAGCTCACTTGTAAAACTTCTGACAGAGTTTTTGTGTGTGTGGAGGGAATTTGTGGCCCCACCAACCTCACCACTCTGAGCACTTGCTCTGAATGCAGAAGTCTGATCTAGATATCCTTGTGGTGGTATTGTGTTCCCCAAAATATTGTACATGCTAATAAACTTATCTGGGGTCAGAGAAGAGAACAGCCACAATATTAAACATAGAGGATAGGCAGTGGTAGCACATGCCTTTAATCCTAGCATTCCAGAGGCAGAAATCCCTCTGGATCTCTGTAAATTCAAGGCCACATTGGAAACAGCCAGGCATGCCTTTAATCCCAGGAAGTGAGGCAGAAAGCAGAAAGATATATAAGGCATGAGGACCAGAAACTAGAAGCTTTTGGCTAGTTAAGCTTCAGGCTTTTGAGCAGCAGTTCAGCTGAGAGCCATTGGGATGAGGACACAGAAGCTTCCAGTTTGAGGAAACAAGATCAGCTGAGGAACTGTCTAAGTGAGGAAGCTTGCTGTGGATATCGCTCTATATAAATAAAACACTGATTGGCGAGTGGCCAGGCAGGAAGTATAGGCAGGACAAGGAGAGGGGAGAAGGCTGGGAAGTGGAAGGCTGTGTGGGAGAGACCTGCCAGCCGCCGCCGCCATGACAAGCAAGATGTAAGGTACCGGTAAGCCACGAGTCACGTGGCAACTTATAGATTAATAGAAATGGATTAATTTAAGATAGAAGAAGTTGATAACAAAAAGCCTACCACGGCCATACAGTTTATAAGTAATATAAGAGTCTGAGTGATTATTTTATATGTGGGTTGTGGGACTGAGGGGCTTGGTGGGACCTGGAGAGAAGCTCTCCAGCTACAGAAGCTGTGACTTATTCTGCTTCTCTGATCTTCCAGCATTCACCCCAATAACTGGCCTCAGGTTTGATTTTATTAATAAGACTCTTTAAGATTCATGCTACATATCCTGGCTAATGATTTTTTATCTCTCCATTTTTATGCTCCCTTCATGATCTTTCTAGTTTAGATGGATCTGCTGGAATCCACACAAAGATTTTGGATTTTTGCTCTATCACCTAGACCAGTGTTGCCAGCGATGGAGTCAGATATCTCTTCCTCATGCCATGGTGAACATTCTTTTCCTGATGGGAATTCTACAGAAGACACTTGGCATCTTAAAAGAACAGCCATGCTCATGTCTGTACATGTCCCTCAGAGTCACCTGGGAGAATTTTCAGCGACAACAGGAACGTCGAGGCTCCCCAAACCCTAAGATTCAAGATGGGATTTCTTTCATCTCTGAACTAGCAACCTTGCTAGGGCACAGTTGGCTGCAGAATACCCCTGAGGCAAGGGCAGAGGTGACTATGGTCTCTGCAGGCATGGAGGCCTTCACACACAGGAAAGCCTGGGCTTTGGACAACACAAGAGGAGTGGTGAAAGGTGCCACAGAGAACAGGGGGACATCCTTCCAACATCCTCCCTCACGGCCCATCTCCCCGCTACTGAGTAGCCAGGGAAAGGAAGCTTGGCTGTGTGGGGAAAGTGGGGTTTTCCATGCAGTTGGGACCGAGGTGTACCCCTGAACCTGTTGGGGATGTTTCAGATGCGAACTGGAGCATGCCCCTTGCCTGGTTTCTTCTGTGTCTGTCTCTCTGGCTTTTTTTTTTAAATCAGTGTTATTGTGGTTGTTTTTTCTCTGCTTTTTCTCCCTACGTAGGTCTTCCATCAGTCATGGAAACACCCCCGCCATCTTGAAACTTCTACTCTGTCCCATTCTTTTTCTCCCCTTCCTCTAGACTGTGGGATTTTTTTTTTTACAGGTATTAGACATTTTGACTATGTCCCACATATTTAATCCCTTCTTCCCTTTGGAGATCGAACCTAGGAAACCAGGCCTGGTGCTTTTATGTCCTGTCAGCAATTCCCAGTCCCTATTGTATATGCTCCAATTCTGAGATATGTTTTTTCATATTGTCTTTCATTTCCATGCCTCGGTTTGAATGTTTCCTATTGAATGTAATCAGTGCAAATCAGAGCCTTGTATTCTGTGTGTTAAACTTGCTGGTAACTCCAGCTAATGAGCTCCTAATTCAAACATTATCTTTTCTATCAAGGAACATCCATTTAGTTAATATTTTTTTGTAGATTATGAGCTATGTTAAATTCATCTTTATTATCATATCGAATATCCATCTTTTTCTATCATCATAAACTTGTTGAAAATAGTTATTTTATAAAGTTTGTCAAATAACTTTAACATCTGGATCCTGTGGGCACATTGGTTTTGTGGTCTCTCTCTTGGTTCTGGATCATATGGTTCCTTCTTTTGCTGTAGCTAGTAATTTTTTTATTTTATTTTTTTTTTGTTTTTTAGGTAGGACTTAATCCTTTCCTCTGGTGAAAACAGAGGAGTGGTGATGCTTCATCATAGGTCAGAGCTGAGGTGGTAGCTGGTTAGTAAATGGATTTAATAAAAAGTAATTAATCTTGGACCTTCCAGGATGCTTTGTTCTCTTTTGCCTTCATTTTTTTTTAAAATTTTTTAATTGCTCGTATATGTCTGTGTATGGATTTGTATATGTGAATGCAGTACCTGTAGTGGCCAGAAGAGGTCATCAGACCCCCCCCCCCACACACACGCACACACACACAGAGCTGGAGTTACAGGTGGTTGTGAGTAACCCAATGCAGGTGCTGGGAACCAAACCTCGATTCTCTGTATGAGTAACAAGCTCTCTTAAATGCCAAAGCTGGCTCTCTGGCTCCTCATTTTGTATTAAATAGAGATACAGCATTGTTTCTGCAAGATGTGTTTAATTGAAATTGCAAAGTTCAAATTCTTTTTATCCTGAGTTCGTGCTTTCCAGAAGTTTCCATCGAGGTTTGCATTGGTGTTCTATGTAGCCCCAGAACTCAGTTAATATCAAGAAGCAATAGGTCTGTGTTTCTGAGGACTCCCAAGTGTCTGAGCTCCACGGCCTTTGTTGTTTTGCAGTGACCCCTACACAGCTTCCTGCTGTACTGTACACAGACTCCTCACTCTCCTTTCCAGACCCAGATTCTAGCTGCCCTCCCAGGGTGGTTTCCCTCTCCATGGTCTCTCCTTTGTGAGCTGTTGACTCTGCCAATTCTCAGGCATGGCTTCTTTCTACAGCTCCCAAACACAAGGCTGTGAGAGGCACAAAAATGGACATTGTGGACCACCAAGTATTGGAGCTGTAATTGATGGCAGTCTCTAGTTGCCAGCCTCTGAAATCTGTCATGTCCTTGTACTGAGGCCACTCCTTACAGAGGCTGCCATAGCCAGTGAAGGAGGATCTCGAGGCTGTGAAGCATACCCAGGACTCCCCTCCCCATTGACTGCGGCTAAGGGCTCCCTAATGGCTTAGACTGGACTTCCTTCTGCACCAAAGCTGAGCTCTGCTCTGCCAGCCTTCACAGGCATCATGGTGTGATGAGTGTCCCCTCCCCAGCTCCTTCCTTCACAGGCATCATGGTGTGATGAGTGTCCCCTCCCCAGCTCCTTCCTTCACAGGCATTATGGTGTGATGAGTGTCCCCTCCCCAGCAACTTCCTTCACAGGCATTATGGTGTGATGAGTGTCCCCTCCCCAGCTCCTTCCTTCACAGGCATTATGGTGTGATGAGTGTCCCCTCCCCAGCTTCTTCTTTCACAGGCATCATGGTGTGATGAGTGTCCCCTCCCCAGCAACTTCCTTCACAGGCATCATGGTGTGATGAGTGGCCCCTCCCCAGCAACTTCCTTATGTTCCCTTACATGAGGTCACTGCAAGAATTATGTCATCTTTTCTGCTTCTTGGGAGACTTGAATTCTTATAGGTTGTTTCTGTATTTGAATCATCTGGGTGTCTGTCCCAGGTGGGATGGCTGGTTGGCCATCAGTGAGCTCAGCCCATTTGGAAGCATGGGTCTCAATATTTTGAATGATTAATCTGTCCACCCCCTAGTATTTCTCTCATCTTTTCTAAACTTGTCTTCAAGCTAGGATTAATAGTGTTATTTACACAAAAGGCCAAGAAATTAAGAGAGTCAAATTTCCTCTTTGCTTTCAAATTTGAGGTAAGATAAATAAGACACATAATAGGACTTAAAAGTCCTATTTTCTTGTTCCTTTCTTGAAAAAAAAAATAATGTATCAGGGTATTGGTCAATGCAGTTCAGAGGGGGATTCCCAGAGACAGATGTTGGGGTAGGTTGGTAAATTAAGATGAACTTTCTTGGAGACAGGGTCTCATTATATAGCCCAAGGTGGCCTTGAACTCATGATCCTCCTGCCTCAGTATCCCAAGTACTGGCACGCAGATGTGTATACCATGACCCATTGAAGGTTGAGTCAGTTTTTGTCTCAAAGGGGCTTCCTCTCACAAGGTGCCAATGGGTAAATCTTCACAAGACCACTCCTACATTGTAACTAAGTGCGTTTGGGGTCCTGAGAGAAGCCACAAATCTTCCGAGAGACCCACCAACCCTGCTGGAGAGCGAGGCAGGTTGCAAGGGCCAGGCCTTTGAGCCAGACCTCCTGGCTGAGATGTCCCTCATCTAGACGTAGGGCTGGGCAGAGCACAGAGGATGAGATTCAGGCTATCCGGATGCGCTTCCCTGCGGGAGTGGGGAGCAACTCGGTGGCTTCTGCCTTGAGGATGGATCTAAGTTACTTAACGTTCTGAGGTGTTAGATAAAGCATCTTATCTCTCTATTCTTCCCCTAATTAATTATGACACTGCCGCTGTTTCATTACTCTCGGTTTAAGCCTTCAGAGTCACAGTAACCTTGTCTTTTACAAGAATAATGTTGTTGCCCTTTGCAGAGAACACCTCTGGGCGGGGGTAAGCACAGAAGTGGGACCCGACTTGCAGAAAAGGCAGAAGTTGCCTGTGCCCTGTACCCTGGGAAGTTCTGCTAATACCTCAAGGCCATTGGGGCTGAATGCCTGGGAGAAGCTGCTGCTAACACTTACCTTGAAGCTCCTTTGGGTAACAAGGGCTTCCAAAGCTGCATGGTACTTTAGCTTTAGGGAGCTGGATGGGGCCCAGGAAGCATGAGACACTGAGGCTCTGGGAACTCCTCACCCTGTTTTAGGAGCAAGGTCCTTTACTTTACTTGGGCCTTCTAGAATCCCACCTAAAGTGGGGACAGACTCCTCCTCCCCCTACCCCTCACCCTCGGGATGCACAGGGCCTGAGGCCTGTGCAGAAAAGAAAGCCTTTCAGAAGAATGACAGCCCAGGACTAGGCACTGTAGGACTGCTAAAAGCAAGCTGTGAGTATGGTGTGTGGATTTTCCTGTGGACACATGGAGAAATGTCTACTCACCCCAGATAGGGCACAGACGGCTGACCAAAGGAACGATTCCACTCAAGTCTGGTTTAGTGAGCCAGTGAGTTACTTGAGGTAACATCGGAGGGGAAGTAAGGGGTTCCTTACAGGAGCATGGGTGACTCAAAGGCAGCTTTATCACCCCAAAGCCCATCTAGCATGGGCGAGGACCCCAAAAAGCTGCATCCCTGGAACTCTCTGCATAACTTGAAGGCAGCTTGGCTGGCCAGTCTCCTCTCACCAGTGATTGTTACTGCTTAGGTAATGTCGGGGTGGGGGTGTGGGAGATCTTGTCACTTTCTGAGTTGCCTAAGCCTGGGAAGTTGAGGTCGTTTCTCTCCTCCCACCAGGAGGGACATTTTAGTTCAGAGGAAACAGCAACAGAGAGAACAGGAGATGATGGAAGAGATGTCAAAGCACTTGGGGTTTGACTGCTGTCTGACGCTGGGGGTCACCCTTCAGACAGTGGGGACAAAGGGTTAGGTCTTTGTCACCTGTCCCTCTCACACCCACTTCCCCAGCTTCACCCTACACATAGAGCACACAGGACCTGGCTCGCTCTGTGTGTCCCATTGCTCAAGACCCACAGAATTCTAGGGTCTTCAGCATGCCCTAGTCCCAGTGTCCCCACTGGCAGACTGGACCGACTGTCAGCAGTGCAGCCCCAGAATCCGAGTCCCTGTATCATTGTTCCTTCAGAGGGTTCCTGAGCCCATTTCTGCTCTATTTCCTCAGTCCCCAGGGGCTGGGGCAGGAGGAGGAGGTGGGAGCCCAGCGGCGGGGACTGATGTGACTGGAATGTTCTCCTGGCTTCTGCAGTCCTTCCCAGACATTTTTGCCTGAAGCTATCGCATCAGTTGCCCTGATGTCCTTTGAGCCCAGGTCAGCAGACATAGGACAATGGTGAGTTAGAACCCATAGACACCAGCAGAGTGAGCACCATTCAGACCCGAGTCAACTCGCTTCACCTCACACTGCATTGCCAAAGCTGGAAAACTTGGGGGCTGGTGCAGCCCTGGCCTATCTCTGTACCTACTGCATTTCCTTAGCTTCTCTTCCTATATCCTTCTCCACACCGCATGCCTGCATCTCAGGTCCCAGCCTGGTCAACTCCACCCTCTTCTTCCTTCCCTTCCAGCTGGATGCTACTTACTGTCTGGACATCTTCCTTGCTGATACCCTTGTTGTGTCCAAATTCTAAGCCCAGTTTCCAGCGGCCCAAGGATTCTGACCTTCTCCACTGATGCCTTTATCACATGGGTTTCATGGCTAATCTGCCTTGTTTCTCTTTTTGAATCTAACCTCTGCCTGGCAATGTCCTATTTGTTTATTTATTTTTGTGCATAATGTGTATATATGTTACACAGTAACTTCTCCTTACATCTACATGGATTCTGGGATTGAAATCAGGTTGATAGGTTTGCACAGGCTTTACCCACTGATACATCTTTCCAGCCCTGGATTTCAATTTTTAATTTATTATGGTGTTGCTTAAATTCCTTCCCTGGGAGAGATGTAAACAATTTACACTCCTTCTCCTTGGGTCCCAATGACTAAACTAATATATGAGTCCACCAAAGCTCACTCTGAGCACCAGTGTGTTTACTGGACTTTCTACAGAGCATGGGTGAGGAGGTTATGGCAGGCACATAGGTGACCGTCAAGCAGCCACACTGGATGGTTGGCACCCACAAGGGGTGATGGCTACCGTGTGGCCGTGTAGAGAGAGCCCCTCCCCTTCAGTGTTCCCCACCTACATCCTCTTCCTCCTTCAATAAGACACAGGCAATCACAGTGGAACTACGTATTACTGCTGGGAAAGGCGGCTGGATATTCAGGTGAAGGTTCCATGACCCTCCTGGCCCTTTTTCTATGAGGGAGGGTAAATAGTCAACAGACCCAGCTGTGATGATCTTTTGCAAGCAGGCCCAGAGGAATGTCTAAAGATGGTGTTAGTTAGGCTTGAAGGATAATCCTGTACAATGTGTGGTAAAATACATGTAGCATAAAATCGACCACTTTAACTGTGGTAAAGTTAACAATTCTGTGGCATTTACTAT